>LPNX010792336.1:208372-238362 GCA_001517045.1 Pseudotsuga menziesii | reverse complement strand
TGATCATAGCTTCTTTCATAGCATTCTTTTCTTCATCTTGAGTTATCTCTTGTACCCATGGTGGTATTCATCCTTCAAGTTGGATCTACCACTCTCTGAATTTCTTTCTTCCGTCATGGTGTCTCTGACCCTGGGAGCTTTAGATTCATGTTTATTGGAGTGAATCTTGAATTGTCATCACTTGTTCTTCGGAATAAGTCTCATCCTTCTTTTCTTGTAGGAGGTTGTACATGACCTTTCCTACAATTCAAATGCACCAGTTGCATGGTTAGAACTATTTCATAAAACATATGCATAACTACAAATTCTTATGCATCATGCAACTGTTTAGTCAATACAACATTCATCCATATCTCACATAAAATTTCTAGATGCCTTCCATCTCCACCATGACATTATTGAGATTGTGCACTAATCCAATATGTCAGCAAAGAGGTTTGATAAGTAGCAATGGAGAGTTGTATAGCACCATGAGCTACTTACCCATCACATTCATATTAGTAGAATATAGTCATTAATGCAAACAATCTATCATGCATAACACATCAACTGAATATAATCAAATGTATAACAAAACAATATCATGAAATGACAATTGAATACTTATATTTTATTTGTTTTGTGGGTAGACTCCATCTTGATCATTCTGCTTTATCATCTTCTTCATGAAATCATCATTTCTTATCCAAATGACAAGAATTGATTTCTTCATATTCCTCATTGCTTGAGGGATCTTCTTTGAATGGTGAGAGCTTGATCTTCAATTGCTCCCATCTTCTTCTTCTCTTCTTATGAGTCGAGCTGAAAGCAATTACTTCCTTCTTGAATACATTCTTTGCATGAATCCCATGATCCTAGGAGGCCATTCAAGGTGGCTATCACCACTTCTGCAATCTCCACTTCTTCTTCTACTGCTTCAAGTTGTTCTGCATTTTGGATCTTCACATTCTTCAACTGTTTTCTAAAACCCATCTTCTGATTTAAGTTCTTATCTTCAAATATCTTGATCAAGGAATCAAAAATCTTCAGTGTCTTTAGGGAAGACACTTGTGGTACAATTTGATCTGTGATTGAATCAACAATGATCTTCTTGGCCTTGATCAAGTTCTTCTTGTTTAAGGCTTTGAGTCTCATCTCCGTATGGAACTGGAACCTCTCTACTTATGTAGGTGTCCAATTCATTTTCTTTTAGAGAGATCATATACTTCCATGCTTGGAAGTTTTCAACTTTACCAAGCTTATCATCAAGCTTATGTGATATATCACTTTGAAATGAGAACCTCAAATGCAAATAGCAAAAGATTAGATCTTACCGATTTGAGGTGTCCGTCCTGCTTCCAGAGCTAGCTGATTTAGGGTTTGTCAGAGAAAACCTAATTTTAAAAACTTGGAATATTTAAGATATGATTGGATAGAAATATATATCTCTTCAAATGGATCTGTCTAATGTACTCCTTTTCTGAAAACAGTGGAGGGAAGCTCCCGAAACAGGAAGCCCTAGTTTTCCATTTTCTTCTGCAGAAATGCCTGTCACTGTTTCTATGATATCTCCGAAAATACTACTCCTATGTATCTAAAATTTATCACTGAGGTAACCTAGAATTTCCCTGATCCAAAAACATATATTTCATCATAATTGGTTTCACCAATGGATATTTATGATCCTTTTCCCACGGTGACCTGTTACAGGACTGTTCAAAACAACGAAGTTGTATGGACTGCCACGTGTCACTGTTTCATATTCTGGTTCTGAAATTTGGACCACAGAAATTAAACTCTGTGATATTTCTGGAACATCTTTAAGAAATCAATTTGGACCTCTGTAGCCCAAGCTATAGCAATGTTCCCCAGGTGTCCTTTTTAGGGATGAATTCTGGAAGAGGCTAGAACCCTAACTTGGAGGGATCATATCTACAAAAATATAATGTATATGAGGCTTAATTTTGGACACAGTGTACATCAGGATTTTATATTCAGCCTCTAACATTTTCAGCTCCTGAACCCTCTCCAATATCCAGATATATCGAATGTACCAAAACTTAGCAGTTTTAGTATTTAGGGTTTTTCTAGCTCGGGGTCAAACTAGGGTTTGACTTTCCCGGAGTTTCACCCAACCAAAAAACTTGATCCAGGTCTCTAGAATTATATTTTTATGAGAGAAATCCTATTTTTGGCTCACTCAAAAATTCTTCTTCTGCAAGAAGCCCTAATTTCCCACACCGAAAACTGAAAATGCTTGGAATCGAATTCCGCTTCGACAGAAAGATGCGCCCTTCAATGGAGAGTCAGCCTAGCCTTCTTTTGCTGATCAATTATGGAGAGAGAACCAAAAAGTAAGAAGCCCTATATTTTGTAGCTGCACAATGTCTTCTTTTCAGGGTGGCTTTGATTCCATGTTGAAATT
Organism: Pseudotsuga menziesii; assembly: GCA_001517045.1. Lineage (NCBI taxonomy): Eukaryota > Viridiplantae > Streptophyta > Pinopsida > Pinales > Pinaceae > Pseudotsuga > Pseudotsuga menziesii. The sequence goes on along the minus strand of LPNX010792336.1, from coordinate 235,958 downwards.
TTCATATGCTTAGCTAAGACATCAGTATTTCATTTCATTTTCATGACAAAAGCATATAAACAGGATCACTGAAAGATAGACAAGCACAACCATAAAAAAGGAACAAAATGATTTATCCTGGGAAAACCCTAAAGGGAAAAACCCAGCAAAATCTTCCTCAATATAGATTCCCCAAAAATATAAAAGATAGAACCAGCAAGGAGATCAAAGCCTGATCCTCCTCCTTCTCCAGCTACTTCTCTTCTCCACTAATGCGCTACACAAGTCAGAGTGTGTGTGTCTCAAATGAGGAGCACTACACCTCTATTTATATTCATTCGTTCACTTAAGTTAACTCATTTGACATGTAGGCTTGAGTTAAATCATGTAGGCTCGAGTTACACATGTAGGCTCAAGTAACCACACTGGGGTGCTGATGACCCACCTTTACAATTAGAGGGGACTACCTCATGACTCTTATTAGTTCTTTCGATTAGGAGCATCGGGATACAATGTAATACAAGTGGTTCTCCCGGTAGGACCATCGGGGACCACAAAAAGATACATATAGAATATTCTTCGAAGTTACAATATTTCAACACTCCCCCTTAACGAGAAGGGTATTCTACAGCAACATCAACAACAACAAGAGTAGAGATAGGGGACATCATCAACATTAGCAGGGTAACACATCTATAAATAATTGGAATCTTTTCAACATCATGTAGTCTTCACCTTCAATCTTCAATCTTCATCATCAGCAACATCTTCAGTCTTTGATCAACAACATCTTCAGCATTTTTATCTTTCAATTAGCAACGACATCTTCAGTAGTTGAACCTTTCGATCAGCAACATCTTCAGCACTTTGACTATTTGATCAGCAACAACATCTTCAGCATTTTGACCTTTCGATTAGCAACATCTTCAGCACTTTGACTGTTCGATCAGCAACAACATCTTCAGCATTTCAACCTTTCGATCAACAACATCTTCAGCACTTTGACTTTTTGATCAGCAACAACATCTTCAGCATTTTGACCTTTCGATCAGCAGCAACATCATCATCATCATATTCTGATCTATCAATCATAATCATCATCACATTCTGATCTTTCGATAAGAAACATCATCATCATACTCTGATCTTTCGATAAGAAACATCATAATCATAGTGCATCATCATCATACTCTTATCTTTAGATCAGTACGTCATCATCATCATGCTCTGATCTTTCGATCAGTATGTCATCATCATCATACTATGATCTTTCGATCAGTATGTCATCATCATACTCTGATCTTTCGATCAGTATGTCATCATACTCTGATCTTTCGATCAGTACGTCATCATCATACTCTGATCTTTCGATCAGTACGACATCATCTTCATCAGCAACAACCTGCAATCCACAACTCAAAGACAAAAAGTCTTTGGATCATTTTTGGACTTAAAGTCCAGGGATGATACAATCCCACCACATTCTCGACAACCGGAGCTACCGGATTGATTACGGGAGAATCAGTCCCTATCACTTTAGGACTAATTCCAAGGACAATGCAATCCTACCACATTCTCGAGGACCGAAGCCACCGGATTGATTACGGGAGAATCAGTCCCTATAACTTTAGGACTATGTCCAAGGATGATGCAATCCTACCACATTCTCGAGGACCGAAGCCACCAGATTGATTACGAGATAATCAGTCCCTATCACTTTAGGACTATGTCCAAGGATGATGCAATCCTACCACATTCTCAAGGACTAAAGCCACGAAATTGATTACGGGAGAATCAGTCCCTATCACTTTAGGACTATGTCCAAGGATGATGCAATCCTACCACATTCTCGAGGACCGAAGCCGCCGGATTGATTACGGAGAATCAGTCCCTATCACTTTAGGACTATGTCCAAGGATGATGCAATCCCACCACATTCTTGAGGATTGAAGCCACCGGATCTATTATGGACAGATGCCTCGGGATGATACAATCCCTCTTCATTCTCGAATACCGAGGTCTTTGGATCAGTTTAGGGAAAGTTCCCAGGGATGATACAATCCTGTCATGTTCTCAAGGATCGAGGTCACCGGATCTATTATGGACAGATGTCCCGGGATGATAAAATCCCTCTTCATTCTCGAGGACCGAGGTCTCCATATCACTTTAGGGAAAATGCCCAGGGATGATACAATCCCACTGCAACATCACTACTCCCCCTTTCGAGGAAGGTATTTCTGAACAACACCAAGCTTGTCTCGAAAGTGTTCGAACTCTACTCGAGGTAGAGGCTTCGTCAGTACATCATCATCCAAACCATCATCATCTACATCTTCAGTATGTGAATACTGAACTATCACCATTTGTATCTCCAGTATGTGAATACTGAACGCATCATCATCTATATCTTCAGTATAGAAATACTAAAAGCATCATCATCTCTATATTCAGTATAGAAATACAGAATCACCATCATCTGTATCTACAGTATGTAAATACTGAAATATCATCTATATCTTCAGTATGGGAATACTGAAATCATCATCATCTTTATCTTCAGTATGGGAATACTGAAATCATCATCATCTATATCTTCAGTATGGGAATACTGAAACATCATCATCTCTATATTCAGTATAGAAATACTGAATCACCATCATCTGCATCAAAGAGATACTACCCAGCATACTTCTTAATGATTGTTTGAAATGCCCAGAATCACTTTTTGATGGCCAAACACACTATATTGTAACATACAAATTGTGTCTAGTATATTGTAACATACATATAGTGTGTTAGTTAAGCTTGTTTGTATCAATTTTCATATTGGTGAGCAAAGACAACCTCATCCTATACTCTATGTCCCCATGAATATGCTTATATCTAATGCTGTTGTCAATCATGTAGATCTCCCAGTGAAACTACTGCAATGCCACCCTACGAAGCGAATAAACATTATGAATTGGAATCACAATATATCCTAACCATTTGTCCTTGTGGATACTCATTAGCTTGATGTAAGAAGGAACATTGCTCATCCCATGGTGGATAAGATCCATGTAAAACATCAACTATTGGGTTGATCATCCTCTTTTGATTCTCCTTATTGCTCCACTTATACATGGCTCTAGGATGATCATGATTATCTACTATATCCTTGGCATCCATACTAAGATAATTGTTGTTGATAGGTCTCATATAGTGGTACGCTTACGGTTGCTAGGGAATAGTGATTTTTGCAATCCCATTAAGCCAATTTCTTCAGTTTTGTTCAAAATTCCTAGAAAAGGTTTATGGATTTCATAACCTGCTTGATTATATATTGTGAACTTATACAATCTATCATCATTTGTTGACCATTATATACTCAAAGTTGTGTATTGATCCCTTTAACCATTATAGAGGACTCTGTAAGTTAGGTTCTCAAATTATTAAAGGGTGCTAGCTCAATGGAAGAGCGCCTACCTTACAAGTAGGAGGTTGGTGGTTTGATTCGTCCATTCCCTAATGATATTATAATATCAGTTAAAAACAACTAAATTAGTAAGCAACAAATAAGTGATAAGTGACCAAACAATTAGAGATAAGTGACTAAACAAAATGACCAAAATTCATATATAAAACTACTAAAACGACTAAATTAGTGACCAAAAAATGAGAGATGCGAAACTAAGCATTAAAAAAGTGCAACATGTGGCGCTAATAATGAAGCCAAACATGGCATTGATATGGTAGCAAAATAAGACATGAAACTAGGCATTAAAGAATGATGCAACAGATGGCGCTAATGATGAAGCCAAACATGGCATTGATATGGTAGCAAAATAATATGTTACTTTGGATGCAAAACATGGCGCTACATAGGAAGAAAAATATGGTGCAACAAGAGAAGAAATATTTGGCGTCATTTTGGTAGCAAAACAAGATGCAAAAATTGGTGCAAATTTGGAAGCGAAAATTGACACATATTTGGAAGTAAAACATGGTGCAAAATGGGATGCTAAAGTGGTAGCAAAAATGGATGCAATATTGGATGCTAACATGGTGCTATTAAGGATACAAATATGTCACTAATGGGGATGTCATTTAAGAAGAAAAAGAAGACACTTGCTAGGAAGCAAAACCTGACATTATTTAGGAAGAAAACCTCGACATTTTTTAGGAAGCAAAGTTGGATGCTATTCTGGAAGCAAACAAATAGACTCTATTTTGGACATCATAAAGGATGCTATCTAGGAAGCGAACAAATATGTTTTTTGAGAAGCTTTAATTTTTTTCCATGACATGTTCCATTTAGCGTCTAGTTTGAACACTCAATGTAAAAAAAATTACACTAAAAAGGGACACTAAATGGGATGCTAATTCCAGGATTTGTTGTAGTGGAATACCTTTGTAAGATTCATTCTCACGTGCTTGATGAAAGAATCTCCCAAGTCCTTCCATGATCGAAAGGAACAAAAGAGGGGCCAATGGGCACCCCTGACGAAGACCCCTTATCATTTGGAAAAAAGGGGGATGTTGAGCCATTAATCAGAATAGAAAATGAGACAATACATGCACATGATATAATCAAGTTGACCATGTGCAAGTGGAAACCAATCTAAAGAAGTACTAGTTGCAGGAATACCCAGTTTAGTCTGTCATATGATTTGGATAAATATGCTTTCATAATCACAACAGGGATACGCTTGATCTTAACGGAGTGAAGAGCTTCTTGAGTGATACCAATTGCATCATGAATTCTCCTTCATGCGAGGAAAGAAAATTTCTCTTGGGAGATAGACGGATATAGGATACCTTTGATCATGATAGCAATAACTTTTGCAATGATTTTATAAATGTAGTAGCAGTGCGAGACCACCCTAAATTTTTCCAGGTTCTCTAAATAATCACTTTTTTGGAATTAGTGATGAAGGTCGAATTGAAAGCGGGAAGAATGTTACATATGGATCTCGAGTCCTCGACCACCTTTAAGAGGTTTTGTTCAAATAAATCCATAAAAGAGGAAAATAATTATGTTGACCATATGTCAGGGCTAGGAATTTTGTCCTTTTGCAAAGATTTTACCACCGCTATTAACTCCTCAAGTGTGATACCTTTAAACTTTTGCATAGATTTTATTATTATCTTTTTTAAAACTTTTATGTTATAGATTTTTTTTCATTTTAATTATGGTTATTTATAATACCTTTTTTTCAATATGGTTTATGGCTTGAGAGCTCGCTACATGCACAGATCCAAGTCAAGGGGCCCACCTGAAGGGGCCTCACCATGTCGACATTACATTGATGTCTAACCTCAAAAATTGTAATTCATTAATTAAAATAAACCTCTTTCTTTACAGCCTGTTAAACATCTCAAAATATATATATGTCCCATGAAAATAGGGAAAATAAAACTTCTCTAGTATATCGTTCCAAAAACATATGGAAACTATTCTTCTAACATATAAACGGTTAAGCAAAACCAACAAATAAGGAATTTATATCATGTTGAGTAAAGGATAAATACCATTTATATGGTGTTGAAGGAAAAAATTTCATACCCCATTTCTTTACATAGTAATAAGGATTTTGGGTTCATTACATGCAGTCTTGGGTACTCCACACTATTTTCATATTCATACTTTGGAAAAAAAACCCTATGATGTCTATCGGTCATATGAGGAGAACCTAACCTCACATATTTGGGCAAAATCTGTTAACACAAAAAATTTGTTCATACATCATATCCCACTCACCATTTCTACATCATTAGTCTCCACACCAAAAATCAACATGGTGAACCTCCATATACCTAAACACCCAAAAATTTGATGCATTATGGAATTATCACACAAAGTTAGGAAATTCCACCAAAATAGGGAAAAATCCAACAAATACGGAAATTCCACATTAAAAGAAATACCCACTCAAATTCAAAAATTACTAGCGGTAAGTGGAAAAAGCATCATGATTTGGAAACCCTAAACCCTATGTATTTTCCTATTCATGTGACATGAAGGTTCCTATTCAGATCATCTCCACCTTGAGCATCGCAATTATGTCGAAATTCCCTCTAATACATTAACCCTCTTTTATCACTCTCACTTCTCATTGGTTGAACTTTGGCACCTTTGTGACAGTGTGTGGGAGACATCAGGATACTTGGAGCCAAGAGAGATACACTCTACCCAGCTGCTAGGGCCCCCATTTTATGAGGTACTATCATTCCATGTATAAGCCCAATTATTTTTAAAAAAGAGAAGAAATTCTTTCATAAGCTTCTTGTGTGTGTTGAAAAAGAAAAGTTTAATTTCTTGTTTTTACATTTATTGTCCACCATTTACTATTATTGTGTGCATTTATAAAAAAGTGTTTAAATCTTAGTTTTTGCATTTACGGCTCATAATCCATTGCATCTTATCTTATATTTCCATTTGCATATTTTAGTCTGTATTTTTACTAGTTTTTATGTGCATTTACCACACTATTCCACACACTAGTGCCGCAAGAGACACTCTCTTGTGTGCATTATACCTTGGCTTCTTCAATCCGATAGAAACCTCATTTTGACCTGTTGGAGTGTGAAAGCATAGATAACATGTATTATCAAGCATTGGTGCATATATTTCTTTCAATTTTTGGTGTGCAACGGTGCATCTATTGCTTTCAATTTTTGGTGTGCAATGGTGCATATATTGCTTTTAGAAGCACCAATGTGTTTTGTGTTGGTTAGCACTACTACACTTATGTCACTAAAGCGCATCGATGAAAAATCATCAACTAAAACCTATGGCCATCAATTTTTTTAAGTTATAGTACATTTCTATAAAAACCTCCATTAAAATATTCAATATCATTGGCATAGGTTGTAGCGAAGCTTTTTTTTAGAATTTTGACCAATATTGTAACACCAAAACCATCTGTTATAACCTCTACTACTAATCCTTTTCCTTGTAGTGCAATGAACTATTATTATGGTTTGTTTGTACCTTTGTTTATTTTGTAGCCATTTGGATTGAGTATTAACTTATGTAAGTAGGTTCATCTTTCCATCAAGACCTCAATTTTCAAACTCTATTATTATAATGGTTGTGGTTGTATGTATTGGTTTTTCTTCTGGCATAAATCTACGGAATCCTTTTTACATTTTGGTTAAATTTTCCTTAAGCTTGTGGAAGTTGTGTGCATGACTCACTTTTTCTTCATAACATCTCTCTATATATTGTTTTATTAAATAGTGAATGATGGTTTTATGTTAAAATAAAAACTTAGAACTTAGAACTATCATACTTCACCAATCAAAGTCATAATGGTGAACGTGTGCAATTGTGGGAGCATGTGGGAGCATGAATGCACGTGTCCACCCCTGGGAGGTTGGGTGTTGGGTGTGTGAATGTGTGCATTTGTACAATGCATCCTTACATGATTTGCAAATGCACACCTTCACCCTTGAAAATATAAGTGGCAGAAAGGTGAAAGTTTGCATTTGTAAAACACAACTTTACATAATTTCAATATTATGTTTTAGATTTTGATATTTTGAGCACTTTACAAATTCTTTTCAAGGAAACCCTTTCAAGATCCCCCCTTCTTCCCTAGAACATCCAAATTGAGGTAAACTTAACTAATAGATACAATAATTGATGGTAATCCAATGGGACCCAACTAATCTCAAACCTTACCCAAACTAGAACTGAAGATATCATATCAAACATCACCTTTAAACAATTTATTCAATTTGATTCAATTTGATTGAATTATCCCAAAGAACTATAATGTTTTATCTCATGGAAAAATAGTTTAAATTTTTGGAAAATTTTGAAAATGGCCCCAACTTACGTCGCTATAGCGATGTTCTTGAACATTTGTCGCGCTTTCGACGACAGTTCATTGCTATTGCAGCGAAAGTTCAAGACCATTGCTATTGCGACGAAAGGTCAAGAACGTCGCTATAGAAACGAAGTATCAATGTTAAGGCCGAGGTTACGTCGCTATAGCGACGTTCTTGACCTTCGTCGTAATAGCGACAATCTTGATTTAAAACGTAACGAAAGACTGTCTAGCTCAATTGGTAGAGCGCAAGGCTCTTAACCTTGTGGTCGTGGGTTCGAGCCCAACGGTGGGCAATCTAGTCGGCGTGTAATACATGTTTTGTCATTGTAATAAGTATTTTTTAATTTTGTATTTTTCATGAAGCTTATTAACCACATGCATTTTTTGTTGCCACCTCTTGTTTTAACAACATATATTTTTCAAAATTTTTTACTTAATTTGCAATGAAATGAATGATCGTTCAACCCGAATAGCACTTGTAAAGAATTTAATATGTATTTTAATTTATGTAACTACAATGGGGGAGCATAAGTTTACTTATATTTTAGGTAGATTGTCATTCTTCTAGGGAATTAGAGAGAAATTTACTCTTAGTTTTACATTAAATTTTAAAATTGTAGTAACCCATACAATAAATGAATGTTCTTAGGTTTACATTGAATTCATACAATAAAGGAATTTTGTAGTTAGACCAACTAGGTAGGTAGATATCATGTTATCAATTAAAAAAACAATTTTTGTACTAGAGAAAAGACATCATCATCGTCTCAAGCTATCAAACATGTCCAATAAAAATAATTCAATAGAAATTGAAGAAAATTTTGCATACGCTAAGGTGATTACAATTCATACCAAAGCTAGAAGTTATGTATATGATTTTGAATATAAACCCAAATGTGTTGTGACTAATAAACAATCTAAACACAAATAGGAATAAGAAAAACATAGAATCCTTAATAGAGCTCATAAATGGCTACTAAGTAGATGTGTTAGAGATAAAATGAACAAAAATTTTAACAGTTCCCATAAATGGTGGATATATTTAAGTTACTAATAAATCCTAAATAATACTAAACTAGCATTTATAAACAAATTTATAGTAGTGTACAACTGTGATCCGTAAAAAATGGGCTTATAACCTATCTATTTCTCCAACAAATATACTCAGTAAAAAATATATAAAAAAACTTCTTCACTTAGTAAAACTTATTCACTTGACATATAAGTGAAGAAGTTCAGTTGACATTGCCTAGATTTCATAATCATATTCATCATCATCATCCTCATAGTCATCGTCATCATCCTCATAATCATCCTCATCGTCATCATCATCATCCTCATCGTCATCATCACCATCACCATCATCATCCTCATCCTCATCATCATCATCGACATCATCATCACCATCATCATCATCACCAATATCATCATCATTAACATCATAATATAGTTGGGTATTATGATGGATATCTATCACCTCTTATATATAACCATCTCAAAACGAACTTTATAACGGTAATATTCTTACCATGGCCTTGTGTATATGTTACAAGAGATATGCAAAACGATACAAGGAATGTATTCTAACTAAATGTTGCAAAAGACACAATTCTTTAAATTATGTTGTATGTTGTAATAATGTTTGGTGATCATCTTTGTTGATGTAATGTTAATTCCTTTATGGTGGTAGCTTATCTCATTTAATGCCCATTTATTAGGAATTTATGTAGTGGGGTTATCTTTAAACTATTTGAATTTTTTGGGCGGAGTATTTACATGGCTTGTTGTTATATAATTTCAGGTGGCTAAGTAACTTTTTAAGGGATTTTATTATTATCTCACAATTATTAAACTATAAATATTTTGTGTTTTGAGTTGAAAACTATGAAATTAATCTACAAAATACATCCATATAACTTATATAAGTAGTGAATTCAATATTGGTTGATAACTCTTGAGCATGTGTCACTATGACTCATAAACATTTTGTGTTTTGAGTTGAAAACTATGAAATTAATCTACAAAATATATCCATATAAATTATATCTATTGTAAATTCAATATTGGTTGATAGCTCTTGAGCACTATGATTCATACATGCAAGAGTGTTTTCATGTCTTTGACCATTCTTCCTATTGTTTACATGTTGCCTTGATATTTTTGGGCATGTTTGTCAATTTTGTGTAGCTTTTCAAATATCTTGTATTTATTTCATGCTTTGAGTATTCCTTCTCTCTTTATCATTTTAAACGGCCTTGATATGTCTTAGTTTGTTTGACAAGTATGGTTAACATAAGTCTGAACATTTATTGAACTAAATCATCAAAATTTTAGAGTTGTTTGTTCAAAAAAGAACATATTTTTAATATCGAGTTATTCCATCCGTGTAACAAGTTTATTAGACTTCTCATGCAAAATTTTGTGAAAAGATTTATCATAACATAAGTGCCAAGATATTCATTTACTCTTTGTTGTAAAATATAGTTTTTCCCTATATTTTCTTATTCTATCATTGTTGATTTAAGGTTTAAGTAAAATCTTTTTTTTCAAGCTCCTCACTAAAAGATTGGCTAGGTTGTTGCTAGGCCAATGCAAATCAAGACTGGCTACCCCCTTAAATTCCCTAAAATTACAATTGATTTTTAAGTTCATGAATATAGGACCATCATTAAACCAAGTGTAGGCTTAGGAAATCAACAAGGCATAAAAAAATAGTCAACAATTGAGTCTAGTACTATTGTCACATCCAAGTGCTTGAAACTACAATAAATTTAAGGCTGGAACTCTTTATCTTTGACATCTTGGTTAGTTTTACATGGACCATGAAAGTTCTAAGGAATACATTGAATTAAACAATTTCTAGAGCTATTTCCCTATTTTATTTGTGTGGGAGACTATCCTTAACCCAATTGTAGGTTCAAGCAATTGGAAAGGGAAACAACAATGTCAATTGTTTAATTCTAGTTCGCATTGTACAATCATGTATCGATATCACACATCATTATATTGAATTGAGTAGTTTATCACCTCGAATTATTTCACAACCTTGAGTGAACTAGGGAACTATTTAAAGGAGTATAGAAACTAGTGTAGGGATAGTATCAATTATATCCTATCTCTGTTGTTATTGGTACATGATGCACATTGTGGCCCAAATAAACTATTAACAACAATGATACCACATTCTCTTCAATTAATTCATTGTTGGCGGTCGTATCCTGTTCAAGCTCTGTGCATGATTCTTGCATCCCAAAGCAACTAATAGATGATAAAAAAAATTATGAGCTTGAACAGGCTACGGCCACCTTAGTCCTATGTCTTTATAATATCATATTTCAATATTTCTAAAATGCAACTATCATGTAACAAGGGTCATATAACTTATATAGTGATAAAAACTTTAAGTTGTTGTTTTGTATTCACTACAAACAACAAATTTTTTGGGAAGGTATCCTCCAACATAATTGAATTTTGTAGGTTTAATTCACCCTTGGTTGTGTAGATGTTCCCCACTATTTTCTATACTTTTGTCTCTTTATTTCAGCTACTCTTTATTTATTTGTTTATGTTACATCAATAGTTATAGTAATAGTTGCAATTTGCCTTTACAAACACTACATGTTGGTATTAGAGCTTCAATCAATTTTCATTTTGTTGTATAGTTTCAAAAACAAAACAAAAAAATGTCAAGGAGAAAATCCTAATATATGACCAAGGCAGAGTTGAATGAGAGTTTCATAAAGTTTACAGAAGACATGAGGTAGATTCAAAATCTAATTATATGAAAATAAATGAAGAAATATTCATAGACACTAGTACATGTGGATGTTTTTCCAAATGAAGAAAGATTCATCATCACCATCATCATCATCATCATCATCACCACCACCATCCTCATTAGCATCATCATCATCATCATCATCGCCATCATCATCACCATCATCATCATGTCCATCATCATCACCATCATCATCATCACCATCATCCTCATCATCATCACCATCATCCTCATCATCATCATCACCATCATCATCAACTTACTGCTGACATGATTTATGGACTTGAGAATAATTTCAAGGCATATGACCCACATATTTGCTAGAAATGATATGATAAATTCCTATTTCATCATGATCATCAACATCATCACCATCGTCTTCATTGTCACCATCATCATCATCATCTTCATCATTGTCAACATCATCATCATCATCATCATCCTCATCCTCATCATCCTCATCATGATCATCATCTTCATCTTCTTCTTCATTGTCTTCATCATCATCATCAATATCGTCGCCATCATCATGATCATCATCGTCATCATGATCATCATCTTCATCATGATCATCATCGTCATCACCATCTTCATCATCATCATCATCATCTTCTTCTTCTTCATTATCATCGTCGTCATCATTACCATCATCATCATCATCATCTTCATCATCATCGTCATCATCATCATCGTCGTTGTCATGACCCTCTTCCTCATCAACATCTTCATCATCATCATCGTCATCGTCATCACCATCACCATCGTCATCACCATCACCATCGTCATCACCATCACCATCATCATCATCAAATTGACACCAAATTATATATCATGACGATGTCCTAGCAAGCTATGGCTTATATCAATATTAAAGGCCCTTTAACATTGCATATCGATCCAGAGAGCCCCTTCTACCTGGGCGTCTCTAGTCAAGACATGCAGTGAGGTCCCTATATATTCAGATGTTGGTGGATGTGTTCACTAGTCGGATTGTCACCAAATTAGTGTTATGTCTGATCATGATCACAACATCCAACATCCTAGATTCTTTAAAAGTATATACATACATACATATATGTATGTCATTAGGGAAATCATATTTTAGAAAATCCTAAATCTGAATATCTAAAAAGGCACATAAATACAAAATATTCAATTTCTTCATTTTTCATTATACATTATAGTCGTTTTTCATAGTCGATCCATGACAAGGAAATCACTCATCCTATGCTTGTCTTAGTAAAAAAGTAAGGGATTTTAAAAAAAATAGGGGCTTGCCACATCTTCAAATTTCACCTAAGTAATTACCTTATTTTATTTTATGCTCCACCTTTTTCACTCCACTTCATTTACATCCTTCACTAGCTCATGTAATTCATTTACCTTTTATGTCTAGGGCTTGTGCATGTTCATGGTTATCTTATTTGTTGTTTTTTATTGTAATGTGTGTAAATAGACTAAAGGAATATAGGTACAATGGTTGAAAAAACATGTCGAATTTGTGGTGGAAGGAATTGGGGATTGGTGAGCCCATTCATGTGTGATGTAATTCATGCCTCATCGTGAGCCATGAAAAATATTGCTCATTCCTCCATCATTATCCAATTCTTCAAAATCTACGACCAACAGATTCCATCGTGAGCCCATTCCTCCATTTGCCAACGAGTCATGAAAATATTGCCTCTATAAAATATTAATCGATAATTTAACGGGTACCCAATTGTTATGAGGAATTTACACTATTGTGGTGTCAAGGGCAGTGGGAAATTAATGGTGTTATGGAAATTGTGGAAGAGGAGGACTGGGAGGGTATGCCATATAGTATTTGTCGTTTCCATCAGGGTTTTATGACATGGCACCGGCCAAAAGACGAGGAGGAAAAATAGCTGCCTGCAGACAATGGAAGCTCGGAGATCTTGTGCTCGCCAAGGTCAAGGGATTTCTGGCATGGCTTGCTAAGGTACGTCGATCTATTTTTCATCCCCATTTGTTTTCCCTTATTTGATGTATGCGATGTTTTCCCTTATTTGATTGTATGTGATGTATGTTGTTGCTATTATTTTCATTTTCTCATTGATTTCTTGTTATTGACCTGGTTCGTGGGTTTGGTAGGGTTCATTTGTGAAGGCGGAACAACTACAGAGGCATCCATTATTCGAGGTACTGAATGTCTTACTTCTGTTTAAAATGGCTAGCCTACTGACTATGTTAGGACTACACAGTTTTTTGTTTGAGTGGTTGCAAGTAATGTATGTCTAATTGTTTTCTGGATTTAAGGTTTTATGTTATAGTTTCATCTTGCCAGTCGTTTGAGGTTTATGTTGTAATCTTATGGTCAAATTTTGTATGTGTGGATAGTCGCTACTGCTAGTCCTTCGAAATTAGAGGGTTTTGAAAATTATATTTCAACAAAAATAAAAGTTCTAGGGCTTACTGGATACACCCTCCTTTGTGGGTTTCATTTCAATTGCTTGCAATTTCTGCTTTGTAAATTGTCTAGGGCTCCATTTTTCTTCTATAAATTATACATTTTTTCTGGCTATTCAGCTATCTTGTCTAGGATCCATTTGTCTGCCAGTTATCCATGAAAATTAAAAAGATTTTGGAGATTAGGGTGTTACCTGCACCCATTCTTGTTCATCTTGCATGCCTATCTTTCTTGGTGGCCTCATTTACCTGGACCTAGAGCTTCAGATAAATAGAATATAAGCTTGTTTTGTCCTTATTGTTTTTGGCCTGTCTGGTTAGAATATGTGCTGACCTATGGGATAAAAGTGCCAACTTTAAATCCTTCCTTGAATTCACGATACTTTCTTCAACTATATCTACTATCAAAATGTTCGCTGGTGGTTACCATAGTTCAGGATCAATTCCTAGGTAGTGGTGACATCTCAATTAGAACTACAAGGCTTGAACCCTTTGAATTTTGTCAAATAAGTCAGGTCCTATATAAATATGTTTAATGGAGACAATATAGGCGGGTATAAGAAGCTTCATTAAGCTTATGATAGAGTAGTTAGTCGGTTGGTGACCGGTTCTAGGCTTGATTTCTAGCCTCTCCAGTTTTAGAGCAGCCAATCGACTGGTGACAAGTCCCCAGCTTGATTCCTATCCTCTCTAGTTTTCAACATCCCTCATTGATCTTGAGTCTTGACCCGGATATCTATCATGTAAGCTAATTCTCAACCCTTGTTAAATGTTGGGTTCAAGGTAGTCATGCACACCTTTTAGACTTACTGTAAGGGAATCCTTCATGTAAGTGCATACAGGTCACTAATAGAGTAGCTCATCAGCTGTAGTTGAGTTCTAAGTTCTAGGTTCGATCCTTACACTTTCCAGTTTTGGATTTAACCAGATAGTTTTAAACCCCAATGTCTATTGTGTAATCTATTGCCCAAGCCATGCTTCACTATTGGAATCTAATAAGCACTTGTTTTGACTTGGGTTTTACCAACTCGAAATCAAAACACTGATGCAAGAATCAAAATCTATGCCTGCTTCCTTGAAAACAATGTTGAATTTTAATTGATCTCAAAGTGGACAATTGTGTTGTATGACTATTTGATATAATTTATATTTACTGAAAGGCTTGGCATACTTGACTCATGGATTTTTTTATTCGGTACTTTTATTTGTGTGATATTTCCTGCAGCTCATATGTGTTTTCCTTCTGCATTTTTAAACCTTTTTTTACCTAGATTTTCTTAGGACCGTGCTTTTCTATACATACCACATTGGCTTAAATCTGGTTACTTATTGTAGCACTAAAGAATATAGCTTTAGCATGATAAACATCTATGTTGGAAATGTACAATTGATGCATTTTCCATGGAGTAGTTTGTGATGATCTAGATAGAAGAAACTATTGTAGTCACAACTATTGGTTGATGGATCAAGCGTTATTGATAATTAGTTGTAGATGCTTATGTTTGTTAGTGGCATTCTAAATGCTTTCAAGCTAACATTTGCACATTAATTATGGAAGTTTTATTTTGGTAGGTAAAAGGGAGTACTTTAAATTTGCAGATGCAAAGTAAGTTCATAAAATTGGATGGCCATTCCTTGTACTTGAATTCCATTACATTTTGGTCTTAAAATAAATGCCATTGAAGTTTCAATGCAGGGTTTGGTTTTTAGTTCGACTGATACCCACTAAATTCACTTAATTCTCCTAGAATAGGTGTTTGATCTGTCGCTTAGGATAGATAAATTGGAGACAGTTTTTCAGGATTACATGACATTTTATCTTACCCTTGTGCGTTGATGTCTAATTAGATGCCCAGGAATTCAGTTTAGGGTCTCAAAAGATTTTTTTCTTTGTTCTTTTTGGCCCTTTGCCCGTCGTTTGGTTTGATATGAAATGAAGTGCCCGAGAATTAAAATCAAGGTATCTGGGGCACTCCTCCCATTGTCGAGCAACCCTTATGTCTTAGTGATTTGACCATACAGATATCAACAAATAATCAAGGAATCGTATTGACTGCATAAAGAAACAGGGTCTATTAAACACAATGCACAATATTCTACATGTCATTCCACCATATTGCAAACTACCATTACATATTGTTCCCATTACTAAAACAAAATCACTTAACATACAATTATGTAAGCACTCTTTCAGGTTTGTAATCTAGTCAAACCAAAATAGATTAAACAAATGAACTCTTATTGTAAGAAAGGATAAATGTTACAAAATGGAATTTAGAGATTACCTATCATGAGCTACAATTTTTAAGAGGGTTGAAGTTTCAGTAAAGTTTGGTGTAAATCTTGGACCTCCTTGGAAGGATAATAAAAGTTTGATAATTTATCTCATTTTAAATTGTTTATGTACCTTAATATAACTAAAATAAGTATTTAACCTGATCTAAATTTACAAGCAAGTATAACTAACTCTGACAAGCCTGCTAGCTACTGAGTTTATCTAATATTAAGAAAAAAATATGATTCAATTAGACCCTAGCAACTAACACTTGAATGGTGCAATATAGTTTCTTCAACTGACAAGGGTGTTCTTATTACGCTAAAATAAAACAAGAAGACAACATCGAATAGAATATTACAAAAAATGGCACAAACAATATAATCTAACAAAAAAAATCATTTTGTGCATAATAATGTTTGTTTATGCAAGATAATTTATGAATGGCTCTCCCATGCTGAATCTGGAGACTGAATAAATATAGTGAAATAACAAATTCAATGTCTGTTGCATGGACTTAATGACTCGGTTTCAAAAGTAAAAATAATCCTACTCCAAAAATCAAAATACACAAAACCAACACTAAAAATCAGGTCTCCCTTCTCATAATAAAAACAAGAAAACTCAGCAACATAGCTCCACATCTCCATTCTCATTATAAAAACAATTAAAATCAGCAACATAGCTTCACTTGAGGTCAACTTGAGCATCATTTCCTATACAAATAAACAAAAGTTCATAAAAAAAACCTCATATGACTGCGAAAATGGCTTTGGCCTTATTCCATCTCTTGCAATTTTAAACAAAAACTAACAAGATACTCTTATTGGTTTGAATTTCAAACCTAGTATATAGAAAACTTTGACAACTATAAAGGAAACATAAATGACACAATTATACTTTTATTTAGGCAGAAATGATGAGAGAAATGATTGTCACTCGGATTTCTTTTTTCCACTGAAAATAGCTACAGCTACAGCTTCTCGTACTGGAGCTTGATGTGGATCTCTTCTCTCCTGGACCCTGAAACTAATCTCTTTAATGCTCAACATGTTTATATCTTGCTCAACAAAATTTTGGAAATAAGTTTATGAAGGAACTTCCTTCCTGTTGCTAAATCTGATGGCATGATACCAATGAGAAATTACTCTATTTGAAACTGATTTTTGGTTTTGAGGTACATAAGTTTGTCACTACAAAATGGATTTTTGGTCACTACGTCCCTTCCATATTTAGGTTGAGGAAGTGAATACTGTAGATGAAAAAATTACATAACTATTGTCATTAATAAAGTGAAATAGATATGGCATTTTTTTGAATGATTAAAACCATATAATTTTAGTTTGCATGTAAGGGCTTGGAAGTTCGTATAAGATTCCAGGATAACTTGTACTCCTATGTGGATTTTGGAGGAATACTGTATAGTAAGTCATCTTAGTATTTTTTTTGTTGCAATATGAACAGGTAGTTATGGAATGGTAGTTGAGTCATACAAGGACAACACAATGTATATTTGATTTCTATTTCAAAAAAAATCGAGAGTTCAACAAGAAGTTGGAAAAGAAGAATTGTTCGGCTAAAATATTTTTTAGTTCAATCAATGGCATTAGATGTTAGTGCTAGTAAATAGTCACTCACATTGCTAAATGAAATCACCCCAATTCGCTTCTCAATTCCTGCCCATCTCTGTTGTGATTTACACCCAAGCCTTCCATGTCAATCTACTCTACTATTGGCCATATAGGGATAGCATTTAGAAAATCCACCACCAATATGCCACTACTCCCATGCCCTTACTGAAAAAAGACCTACAATCAACTTTCTAAATTTTAACTAATCTTTGAAAATATCAAGAACCAAACAAATACCTACAAGTTACTTGGGAAATATTTACTCGATCCTCAAAAATTTATGTTAAATTTTTGAATTTCTATTTTTTTTAATTACTAAGATGTAAACTACTGAATTTTTCAATACTAACAACGTTTTCCCCATCTATTCTATACATTTACATTTCTATGTTTGCATCTCATGGGTTGGTTGGCCCACACAAGGGGGCCATTCATTTGCAGAAGTTGTCATGGATGTTAACTCAAGAAGGGTGGCCACACACTCCCATAAAGAGTGTATGGAAGAGGCTGCCTCTTGATAGGCGTTAGTTTGTGTTTGGCACTTAGTTAAAGGAAGCTCATTCACATTTCCAATAGCATAAGACTTTTGTTTTGTCCTTCCAATGTACATGCCTGAACTTAGAGAATCAATGGTAAGCCTCATCTTCAAATGTGCCATTTTCCAATCTATTAAAATATTTTTATCTAAGAAGATCAATATATTGAAAGCTAGTTAACAATGGAGTCAAAGAAGAAAGCATATATATTCAACAAATGTAATCACAACATGTTTACCCTGGCATACATTAGTAATCTTTTGGGCATATTACAAATGCAAACTTATGTTATTTCCCTTCCTCAACTTATGCTCTTCAAAGATTACACCGGGAAAATGCTAGACTAGCATAAAATTGTTAATAAATGTAAAAACCAGATCCAAGCATCTCTAGCAGCTTCTTGTTTGTAATATTCATAGAAACCTACAACAAGATGCTAGAAAATATTAATCCCTTATTAATATGTAAAATAAAATATATCTATAATGCAATTAATCAGAAACAAGTACTCAAAGAACTTGAATGCTTATCGAGATCTTCAAACAATGGTCATAGTTTTTCCTTTAAGTGCTACACGAATGTCTGACCTGCTTTGCCTTAGCCTCTGCCTCCATAAAAATGGTATTCATGTGCTTGTACAAAGGGCCTGTTGTCTGCTTCATTCTGGATGCACAAGGGTGCCATCTCATCCAAAATCAGAGCCTCCTTTTGTAGCATGCATCTGCTTTGAAATACACAACATGCTTCAGCCTATGAAAAACACCAACACAACATTCTACTCCCTACTTGTTCATGGCTGGTACAGTATGCAAAGTGAACTATCTTATTTGTAAGTCCTATGTCATTCATTTAAGCTCTTCAATTGACTTTTGTAGTTATGGATTGCAGAAAACACAGGTACAAAGCTAAAAGTTACCATAAGTTTAAAAATTTGTCCAAGGAACAATTTAATAGACAATGGGATTGAGAAGCTACTAGTTTTCACCAGAAACTCATCCAAAATAGTTTGCAATCATCCACAAAGCATAATTAACAGGTAGATAAGATAATATAAGATAATTTTAATAATGTTCAATGAATGACCACAAAAGTGGGTCAATGGGACTAAAATAGTACAATCAGTGCAATACATAGTGGGATTGCACAAGATGTGCTTATAGCTACACTAATGACAACAAGAAAAGGTCTACGATATAAGAACAAAGCTACAAAGAGCTAAAATACTAGCTTAAAGAACGAGATATGCAAATACATACAATGAGTACATAAGCAAAATCTCATCAAGAACATATCAACTTGTGTTGGAACTAGAAGTCAATACTGAAAGAGAGGAGAGAGAATAAGTCATCTCCTCATTTGTAATCACCATGAAAGGAACAATGAACTATTGAGATAATTCAATAGGATGTACTCTAATGAGAATTAACTGCACAATGTACTCTTTGCAAAGAGTAGATAATTTGTACAAAAGTGACAACAATAATATGCATTCTTATGAGCATAAAACCATTAACGCATACTTTGCATTCTGCAACAAAAATCGATGTAGGTCACACTATACTTAATTGGTGATATCCTACATAGATCTGTGCAACAAAAATATGTGTAGGTCACTATACTAAATTAGTGATTTCCTACAAACTTGTACATCAGGGTTTAAGAAATTATGAAAGTGCATAAACTCCACCACATTTGGAAGAAGTGCTTTAAAGTTGCCAATATAAAAAAATAAAAATAAAAAACAAGAAAAATTTGATGGTGACAACTTCTCCAAATAGCTACAGTTGACTGTTTCCTCATTTCAGAAATGATCAAAACAACTATTTTCTCATCTTAAAATCTTAATTTTATCATGTTCAATGTTAGTGTAAACTCTCTTATTTTACCTAAACAACCTGTGTTTCTCCTTTTATGAACTTGATATGCCAACAAACAAACAAAAACCAAGGCTTTACTTGACAAAGGATTCAAGTTTATGCATTCACTAAGTTGCACTAACAACAATATTGCATCAAGTGCATTTAATATTGCAAATCTTATCTTTTGCAATAGGGAAATGCTTAAAGCATGCAAATCTTTCACCATTCCCCATTGTGAACGCTGCATATTTTTTCATAGGATTTGCAGAAAAGGCTACCACTAATATTTCTATAAAGGCCACACGCCTTATCACCATCAAAAGCCTAAATATAAACAAGCATGATCACCATCACAATTCATTACCCCAAGAAGGACAGAGGAATGTAGCCATGTGAGATGCTTGATATTGTCGAACTCTATTTTAATAAGATTGTATGTATCAGCATTTGCAGTTTGATAAACAAGGCCTTCCAACTTCATAGTACTTAAATTTCCAACCGATTGGAAAATCATTCTCTGAGGCTCTAGAGGTGAAAGCCACTCTAAACAGCAGACTAAAACTTGAGATTGAAGAGAGACGTGGAAAGAGGCCGAAAAAATGGATCACCCATGAGATTTTGTCCAAGTTATGGTCCATGTCATATGAGACTGAGATCCTGAAGAATTCATAAATTTATTGTCAATCAAGGCTAATATATCGCAAAAAGAAGGATAAAAAGGAATCTAATAGCATCGGTTGTATTAGAACCGGAATTGATAATAGATTCATATCAGGTTATTCACTTGTCTAAACCATAAATCAAACCCTATCTGAAATACAAATTGTTGATTGTTGGTATTGAATGTGGTTGATCTTGGTCTAGTGTTTGTGCAACAAAATTTAGAGAAAAGATGCACCTTGGGTAAAATTTGAACCAAAACAACAAATTTTTTATTGTAGTTTAGTTAGTGTTAGCATACCAACAATCATGGTCCACAATTATTGGTTTTGTGTTTTAGTTAGTCATGGAAAAATAACCATTGGCCATAAGTGCAAAAGAAATTGTTGTAGATTGTAATGGTATGTTTACAACCACCAAAGTTGTTCAAGGTGCACCATCATTGGCCTTGGTGTAGAATAATTGGTGGGGGTTCACAGTCAACCTTGTGTTCAAAAGTTTCATAGTTCATGGTGGCAAAACCAGATTGGTTCTGATAACATTGGTTCATAGGTCTACATATTCAATGGTATGGGTTCTCAATTGCAGCTCGTAGAGTTTAGAATTGCAAGCATGCAGGTACAAATCATTCACACACGGATGCAGGTCAAAGTCACCAATTCAGATCACAAACATCATCATGGGTCACAATTCACGAGCATGTGCTTCAAGTCATCGATGCAATTAAAGTTACAAGGATGTGATTATTGTATCCTATGTGTGTGTAGCGCCTAAATTGAAGTGGGTTCACAATCACAAGTGTGGTGTTCTTAGCCACTAGGATGAGTTCATAAAATTGTCCTTGTAGCATTCATGGTAATAATAGAAATGACATACAATCATTTATTTCCATGAATATGGTGATGATGATGGTAGCATTCATTAGTTTCCCATTTCTTGTTTCTGGTAATGTAGGATGGGTCTGTTCGAGTGTCCATACTCAATGCGCCCAATATACCACCTAGATTCAATGCATTGTTGGACACACAAGCACACAAAGTATGGATGGACCCCCATTCCCACCCAATATTTAGAGCACCTGCTTTTCTTGGTGCAATCAGGAACTACAGGCTTAGTATAGATCAAAGTACTACCTACTTGGCGAAGAGAACAATTTTTTATAAGGGTGAAAACCCTTAGAAGGGTGAAAACTCCAACAAACAATATTATGTAAATAGTATATCAAGCCTAGATTACAAAATCACCATGAGCTTTGCTCTTCAATGAGTTTTGCCAAGAAAATAAATACCTGACTATATGACCAGCAAACTTAGAATTTAGGACAGCCTTTTTCAATCTTCACTGAAGTATTAAACTCAGGTTAAACTCAGGTACAGGGCAGCAACAAGCTATGGCAAAAAAATTTCTTTCCTTATCTCTCAAAACTCAATGAAAATAAAAAGAAAATGAATAAATGGGGGGTGATAGGGCCTGTTTAAATATCATAGATGGCTTCCCTAAGCAACCCCCAAAGGCCACCCTAAGGGCTGTCCAATGTGGTAGCCAAGGGATGGCCCCTAAATGTTGTCATTTGGGACAGTCAAAGGCTGCCCCTTTCCACCTCCCTAGCTAGTCAACTCCACTGCCCTAAGAAACTCAATTTGCTCCCCATATTTCCACCATAAGCAACTCAAGCTGCTCCCCAGATTGCCACCCTAATTTTTTGAGAGTGATTTAAGCAATACCAAGTCCAGCGACAAACTCTTATGATCTGATAATGGGAGAATCTGAACCTAGAAATCAAGAGCTGAAGAGGAACAAAAAATATCAGGTGGAAATCAATTATCCAAATGATTTGATGAACATTTGCATGAAGTTGTCAACATTACAGATCCCTGGATACTTGGATATAACATTGACTTAGATGTAAGTTTATTTCCAAGCAATTTTTTTCCGCCTCAAATCTTTCTAAAAGCATCTGCAAAAGGTTAAATATGTCAATATCCCAAATATTAATCTAAAAAAGGAACATTTTCCATGACTCTGACTCAAATTAAAATAATAATATTTTTTTCTTAAGAAGGAAGCTAAGAAGCTTGCCTTATATATATCTTTGCACTCATTAGCAGCTTTGTGGGACTTATCAGCATTACCCTCAAAATCCAAAGACAAAACCATGGTTACTTCTGGAATTCAAGGTAAAAAAGGATTAATAATATAACAACAAAACTTACAGACCATTAATATAAAAGAAATAATAAAATCCCTAGTTAAAAGTAGCTTGTGAGTTGTTGTTCAGTTTATGCACGTAATTCTAGTTCTGACGGGTGCACTCTATGGGATGTGCTTGCCTCTTTTCTCCTGGCTAATAAATAGGTTTTGGGAAGGGATTTTAATATTGGTGAATGGCTTGGGGATAGAGAACACAATCTGCTTGTGTTAATTCTGGAATAGAAAAGCAGTCTTGGTGTAGGTGCAAAGCCTCCTTTCAGGCTTTTAATCTTAATTAGGAGAAGAATGGATTGCATTGCAATGGATGGTTCATTTGACACATTATTTGCCAAGGAAAAGAGAGGGTACAAACCAAATTGGACAGAATTTATGGCCCAATGAGGGTGTATGCCAGATTGGCCATATTTTTAAGGCAAGTCACAGGAAATACATGTGCTTTTAAATAAGTTGGGGGCACAAGCTCATAAAAACTTAATTAAGTGGACAAATTTTCCTTCAAAGGAAGCATCATGGGAAAATGAATTATTTTGATCTTGGCATCATGCATACCCATTGTCTGAGTACAAAGCAACTTAAGAATCGGGGACCTGTTATATGTCTAATTGCATTATATATAATTATATTAGTGAACTTACTAAATATTGATATATTAATGATTAGATATATAAATTAAACACGCATGATCCTATATGAATGCTTATGTCTTGATTTGTAAAAAAAATTATGCATATTGTTTTTGCTAGGATTTTTTTGGTTATATATAAACTTTATCCTAGGAGAGAGCCTTACAGTCCATTTGGAAGTTGTCAGTTCACCGTCTCTTAGAAGTCCAGAATTGCAAGATGAACATAATTGCCTTGATAACTTATGGAACATAAAACAATATATAATCTATGTATTATCATAGCTAAATCTGAAAACGATCTATTGGTATGGCTCTTAACCCTTTACATACAAAATTCAAGCAACAACGATTTGGGAGCCAAGATTGCCTCTAATAATTCATTTAGTCTCTGGCTTGAGATCTTGCAGCATCGACTAGAAATGGGTAGCCACCTCTTCTTTGATAGGTTCTTATTATGTGATGGTAGGCTTATGTTTGTTGCTCTACTATGACCTCTAGACTGTTGTGCACTATTATCTTGAAATCCTCATCATTTTGCCACTAGTTTGATAGCAATTTTCAGACCTTTTTCTTTCAGTTGAACTTCTTGTTTGAATAGGTTTCTTTCTTCCTTTTCTTCCTTGACAAAAGATTCTAACTGATGAACATCATCTAGAATTATTCCATTTCAATTCTTCTTTGAGGGTGCTTTCCAGTGGCATGCTGCTCCATGAAATTTGAAAACCATGCTTTAGTATTGAAGGGACTTGAGGGATTGTGGCTAGATTGACCAGCCATAAAGGTTTGAAACCCATATTGTTCCTTAGAATCCATAAAAATCAAAGGGGGATAGTAGTGGAGAAGATGGGATACACTAGACTCTCAGAGTGTAGAAATCAAGGGTGGAGTGAATTGAAAGCCACATAGAAAGGTGGACGAGAAAGCCCAAGGTGGATGGCATCATGGCAGTAAATGCAGCAATGGAATGTGGAGGCTACTAGAAGTGATCTATGATTATATTTCATCCCTTTGTTGGTAATGGTACATAACTCCCTTCACATGGAGCATCATTGGGAGGCATGTGGGAGTTAAAGGAAATAAATGCAAAGGATAAAATCATCATAGGATTGGATCTAGGTTACCAGAAAATCTACCCCGAGGTACTTGAAATGTGTATTGGAAATGTTCCCTTCTACAAAATGCCTTTGAAACACTACACAAGTATTAGATACTACCTTAGTATTTGTATACATGAGAGGGGTTTGGAAAAGCAGGGTGATGATAAAACAAGGAGGGATAAAGCAAGAAAATAATCCTAGGAGCAAGAAAAAAGTTTAGGGGTAAAAAGGCATGATTTAGGATGAAGATGAGATCATATGGTCAATTAAATGATAAAAGGCCTCTTTTCAATTTCATTTTTACCTCAATGAGACGTCTGTTAGAATAGATATTTATCATAAAGCCAAATGCTTTATTGGCGATCCAGTCCACTATCTGGTTGGCTGCCCTATTCACATGAACAAATCTGCAATACTTGAAAATCCTCATGGCATGTTGAGTATAGGATACATGACTACTCATGTCCCAAGATAGATTCTGGTTCCTTTAGTTCATGCCATCAATGACTAATTTGGAATTCCCTTCAACAATAATATGTTTATAACCTTCAACAATAATATGCTAGTTTGACTTGCCAAC
Organism: Pseudotsuga menziesii; assembly: GCA_001517045.1. Taxonomy (NCBI): domain Eukaryota; kingdom Viridiplantae; phylum Streptophyta; class Pinopsida; order Pinales; family Pinaceae; genus Pseudotsuga; species Pseudotsuga menziesii. The sequence continues at coordinate 210,483 of LPNX010792336.1, read as the reverse complement.
GAACATTTTTTTTTCAAAAGACAGTTCCATCGCTATAGTGGCGCCAAGCCATAGCAAGTTCCAACGAACTTACTGTACTAGCGAAGGACATTTTCGTCGCTATTATAGCAAGTTTTGATGAACTCTCTATGGCTTGGCGTCACTATAGCGACGAATCCTTATCGCTACACCAACATGTGTTCGTCGCAAAATCGGTTTTTTATTTTTTTAAATACTGACCTTCGTCGCTCTAGTGAAGAACATTCCATCGCTGCAGCAATGACGTTTCGTCACAACCCTTCTTTATCTTTTTTTCAACATTTTATACTTTCATCTCTATAATTACGGTGGTTCATCGCAAAAGTTTTGTTATTCCCATCGCTATACCGATGAAATTCTTTTGCAAATGTTTTGTTATTTCCATCGCTATACCGACGTAGGTTCATCGCAACTGTTTTTTATTTTCGTCGCAATAGTGACGCAACTTCGTCGGAATAGAAGCATGAATTTTCCTCGCAATAGCGACACATGCCATTCATTGCAATAGCAACAAAATTGGAAAAATGTTTCTATAGCCACGAAATTTTCCCACCAAAAGAAGGGGTCATGTCCATGGCTATAACAATGCACAAGTGTTGCAATAGAAACGATTTTCCGTGGGAAAAATGTCCAAATGTACTAGTGCAAGAAGCTCATGATTTTATGTCCTTGGGCTAGGGATGTGATAAAATACATCATATTTAGCTATAGATACTGTTATCACCCAAAAAGGGTTCACTACCTCATCTACCCCATTACATGGCTCATTTGTCCATTTTCCCACCATATTTCCATCAAAAACCCATAAAACCATGCAAAAAGCCTCCAAAAGGCTTAAAATGCCTCCAAAAAGGCCATAAACCCCTTTTTTCCTCCAAAAATAGCAAAAAACCCTAAAAGGGAAGAAAAATATAAAATAATGAGGAAAAAGAGGAAAAAACCCTAAAAAACTGAAACCCTAATCAGCAAACCCTAAAAATCTGAAACCCTAATCAGCAAACCCTAAACCTAAAACCGCATGGTTTCCAATTATAAATAAGTGATGGAGACCCATTATTCATTATCCACAATCACAAGTATCCTGCCTCTGCCAAAATTGCTCGTGAAACCCTAGCTCACCATTGAAGCTACTTTCACCGTGAGAGCCCCTTTTGGCCCATTTCCACCATTGGAGAAAGAGAAGAAGCAGCTTGAAGCTCGGATCCACTGACATCGGACCAGCGCAACGGACTTCACCAAACTCCACATCGGAGGTAACATCAATAAAGATTATTATTTACTATTTACTGTTTTTACTTCATGTTATTTACTTTCTACTGTTTTGCTTAATCAACTTGTTTAAATTTAGGTTTTTAATTCTGTTATAGCTTTTAATTCAAATATCATTGAATTGCTACTAAGGAATCCATTGTCCTTAGTAGGTACTCATTCGTACTAGCTAGGGCGAAAACCCTAGCAACAGTTTTGGCGACTCCGCTGGATTTTTTCTTTATTTTCTTTTCCGTTTTGTCCTTTCAGCTGTCATTTTCGGTCGCCGTAAACCGCCGTTTTTTCTCTGTTTGCCGCGGTCCGACCGCGCCTTCTATCCAGAAATCCGCGACCCGACCGCACCTGTTTCCTTTAAACCCGTGGTCTGCCCGCGACTTTTCAGCCACTACACGCGACCCGACCACGACTGTTGCCTTTCCAACCCGCGATCCAACCGCCGCTGTTAGCCAAAAACCTGCGATCTACGCGCGACTGTTGCCTTCAAACCCGCGATCCGACCGCTGCTGTTAGCCAAAAACCTGCGATCTACGCGCGACTGTTGCCTTCAAACCCGCGATCCGACCGCTGCTGTTAGCCAAAAACCTGCGATCTGCGCGCGACTGTTGCCTTCAAACCCGCGATCCGACCGCTGCTGTTAGCCAAAAACCTGCGTCCCGACCGCGACTGTTGCCCTCAAACCCACGATCCGACCGCCGCTGTTAGCCAAAAACCTGCGACCTGCGCGCGACTTTTTCCTTCAAACCCGCGGTCCGACCGCGCGATTTCGCCTCATACCCGCGATCTGCGATTTGATTTTTTGGCACTCGTTGCCGCGCCGACACCCA
>LPNX010792336.1:104665-207690 GCA_001517045.1 Pseudotsuga menziesii | reverse complement strand
ACTTGACTCCACTCGTCAGCGGCATAGGACTCCGTCACCAGATTCTGACGCCCCTTATTTTACCTCAGACTCGGAGCCTGAATCCGAGAACACCCTTTAAACCGCCCCTACTAGCCCCATGGCTGGCGTGAATCCCATTCCCTTACTAGGATGGACCGTTGGTGGCACATCCACCACTACACCAGTTATCACACCTATCATGGGTATGCCCTCCACGGGAGGCCCATCTACCGTTCCCCTCGCCGTACCTATTCCCACGGCGGGAATACCTATTCCTACTCCATTAGTGGTTCATACTACCCATGTTGGTGCAGGACCGTCCCATACCACCTTAGTTCCCCCAATTGGGGGTAACCTCCCTCACATGACCCCTCCACTTGGGGGCATGGGCCCCAACTTGATCCAACCCACAACCGTGTCACACCCTTCGTTCAGTTTTCCATACATGGCTAGCCTCAACCTACCTGACCTAGCCAGATTAACCAACGCCCCCATCCGACACAACCCTGCATGGCCCCCCATGCCTACCAAGCTCCCCTCTGACATCCCTAAGTTCGAGGGTAAGGCAGGTGAGGACCCACAGAACCACATCATGTCCTTCCATCTATGGTGTTCCTCAAATTCCATAGTAGATGACTCCATTCGCCTCTGTTTATTACAGCGCACTTTCACTGGCTCTGCTGCCAAATGGTATATCGAGCTGCCCCATGGAACCCATGCCACCTTTACGTCCCTGGCCTCGACCTTCCTACAGTTCTTCCAGTTACCTGTCCGCACGATGTGCCGGGGGCATCCCATGCTATCGACGGCATCATTGGCCGTCTCTCTTCGCAGCCTCAGCCATTTTCCATAGCCCGTCCTCCCCCTGGTCCTGAACCTTCGCGGGCTACATCACAGTCCGGAGCAACCAACTCGTATGCTCAAATGCCACATCAACACCATTCCCATGGACCCTCCTGTCCACCTCAGTGTTTCAGCCATATGACTCCCGCTTACGCCCACCCGATCGCACCTCATCCCTACTATCATCAGCAGGCTGCACCAGCTATTGCGCCACCACAAGCTCAACCTCATTATTATCAGCCACAGCCAGCCCCTGCGGAAAACCCACAACCCGCTCCACAACACTACCAACAACCTCCTCAAGTAGCTGCACCAGTGCAGCCTCCACCTCCATATTATCCACCGCAGCCCGCTCCCGCACCTGCGCAAACTCAGAATCCACCTACTACCCAAGGGCATGTTTACGCCCAAGAAAACCCGTCGCTAAACCAGAACAACCAACGCAACCAGGGCCAACAAAACCGCGGCAGAGGCCGCAACCGTGGGAACAACCAACAGACAGAGCAAGCTGGTCAACACCCTAATCCCCCCGCTAACCATAACGCGGCCCCTACCAACCAAAACCCTGATCGCCCGCCCAAACAGGCTAAAAACCCCAATTTGCAAACCAACTATCCTTGTTCTGTTTGCGGGGTCTATGGCCACTACACACATTTTTGTCCACTGATGGAGCGAGTTCAACACCTTTTGGCTGCTGATAGACTACGCCAAGGACAGGGGGCTCCTCAAGCACCACCCAATCCCCCACAACCTCAGCAGCCACCTTTGGTGCTACAAAACCCCTTACCAAACCAAGGCTTAGTGAACACTGAACCATTGGCTCCACCTCTAGCTAATGCGTCCATCCAGCAAATCACTTATGCGGCTCCTAATCAACCCATATTTGACTCAGGTACCCACCATCTGTTGATGATGTCCTCCGATGAGGTCAACCTCCAGACTCGGCGGAACCAATATGGCTCCACCTCGGAAGCCCCTCCTACCAATAACCCCACTAACGCTCATCCCACTAATCAGGCGTTACGTATACCTACACCTCCAATAGATGGAGCTCCCAAAACAGCTCGTTTCCCACTTCGCCGTATCAACAACAACCCCAATGCGCGGGCTGCGTCTAACTACAACATTGTCGATGATTTAGCCCAATCCCCCGCAGCCATGTCTGCGTTAGAAGTCTTGAAAAATTGCCCTTCGCAGCGTAAGACTTTACTCTCAGCTATTGGAGCTATTGATCCAAATGATTCACAGTTAATGGCATTTGATTTGGACCAATCCGAACCCCGCCTGCCTTCCAATTTATCATTCCAAGTTTCTGTCTCCATTCGGAATTTTGTCGTCCATCGATGCATTATTGATGAAGGTGCCTCTACATGTGTCATGCCCATCTCCATCTGGCAGAAAATGGGATCCCCCCCTCTCCAGCAGTCCTCTACTGCGTTGTGAGCCTATGACGGCCGTTTAGCTCAACCACAAGGCCTATTGACCAATGTCCCCATCCAGCTGGCTGGCAAAACCGTCCTAATCAACATCGAGGTTATCAATGCCCAGCTCAATTATAACCTGTTACTTGGCCGCAGCTACATGTATGCCATGCGGGAAGTCGCTTCTACCATTTTTCGTATCATGATGTTCCCCCATGAGGGACGCGTGGTCACAGTTGACCAACTTACTTACCACGATCCCAATGCCCCTGCGGCGCCCGAAAATGTTCTCCCCATGGTAGAACAACCTATCTCAGGTGCCACCAACACAGTTGTTTCTTCTATAGGGCCCGTGCTCCCCATGGTTGAACTACCTATTTCGGATGCCACCACCTCATTAGTGTCTTCAGTAGGTCCCGGCGTTTACTCAGATGCACCAATGATCTCAACATTCCCATCTATTCCACCCCCGTCTCCTACCACTGAAGTATCCGACCTATGCACCCTGTCCCACATCACGCGGACTCTTACTAATCAAACACCTTTGTTGCCTAAACCTCATTTGGTACCTAGTCACATTGGTGCTACACCCATTCATACTATTCCTTTCCTCTTCCCTCCCTCAGGAGTGGCTAGCGCCCCGGTCATGGCTACCCTCAACCTCCCCGGTTTAACCTTGGGACTACCCGTTTGGTATCTTTCGCCTCCCATTCGTCCCCCGACACCAGATGTCGTCCTGCAACCGGTACAACCCATCATCACTACTAATCAACCACCTCCCGGTGTTGCTACCTCGTCGCCCTCCGCAAAACCTCCCCCTCCTCTTACCAAACCCACTGGGGGCAGAGGCCCCCAACCTTACACTGCTGTCCCACCTGCTAAGACAGTCAAAAACCCCCCTGTGTTTCGTGCTTCTCCCAAATGCGCGCTATGTGATGAGTTGGGCCATGCAACTCACCTATGTCCTCAGTTACCGGCATTAAAGGAGTACATGCGAATGCTCAACGATGACCCCACCATCCCGGTTGTCCATCTAGATCCAACCCCTACGCCTCGCGACAGATCCCTGCGCACTAACCACTCCTGTGCCTTATGCAAGGTTTACGAGCATTACTCCCATCACTGTCCCGATCTCCCCGAGTACAGGCTAGCTCTCTTTGATATGAACAATCCAGAACTTGAGACGGCACCACTCATTATTGAGGAAATCCATTCCCCGGTCGCTTCCCCTTCCGAAGAGGTTAATACCACTCTCTTTGAGATAAACAATCTGGATCTCGAGATGGCCCGCCTCACCATTAAGGAAATCCACTTCCCGGTCTCTCCCCCTTTCGGAAAGGTCAATCCCGTTCTTTTTGAGATGAACCATTTAGATCTTGCAAAGCCATCACCCACCATTGTGGAGATCCACTCCCTGAACTCTCCCTCTTCCGAAGAGATTAATACCATATATATGATCTCTTCCGTCACTACACCCCCGTCAATCGATTTGACGACCCAAACATTCCGTACGAATGAGGAAATTCTCAAAGTTCTCACTACCCCGGACTATCCTTGGGATGACATGCACCATCGTTCCTACTTTCTCCCAGATGAATCTTCCTCTAACACTGCTACCCAGTTTGCAGTTGAATCCAAAGATTTCCTTCCCCCCAAGGTCGACTGGTTCAAGGACCCTATTCCTGCTCCTGACGCCTTCGAAGAGGGTAACATGGCCAACATCTCACCTGTCATCCAAATTGATATCGCTGCCCCCGGAGGCACCCCCGAACTCATCGCTTTAGGAGCATCTTGCACTGAGCAGGAGATAGAGGAATACAAAACACTCTTCAAAGAATTCTGTGATGTCTTTGCCTGGTCCTATACCGAAATGCCTGGTCTTGACCCTACCATTATAGAGCACCACATCGACACATGGCCTGACGTACCCCCCGTTCGTCAGAAACAGCGTCCCATTCATCTCTAGCTACAATTTTGGAATCAGCACGACGAGACCGTCACGATGGTCACCTCATAGCATTATTTTTTCTACGTCATTTTTTGCCCATTTTTTTGGACACCACTAGTCACCTCGGTTTACGCGCCACTTCGGCCGTTCTCCATTTTTTCACACTGTTGATATCGCTGGATTCATTTTTCCGCGCTTGTGATGATGCTTGAGATCATTTCTCGCTCTCACTTGGCACAATTTCAACATTGTGCCCCGACACCTTGTTGCCTCCGTTTACGCGCCACTTCGGCCGCTCTCCGTTTTTAACACTTTTTATATAGCCGGATTCATTTTTCCGAGCTCGTGATGATGCTTGAGATCATTTCTAGCTCTCACTTGGTACAATTTCAACATTGTGTCCCTACACCTTGCCGCATCAATTTGCGCGCCACATCGGCCGTCATCAGATTATTTCACACTTTTTACATGAGCCATCCACTCCTGTCATACTGCAAATGTTTCGTTATTTTGCCACCATTCATTCACCCCGCAAGGAGGCCCACCAGTGTTCCCCCCCACCCTCAGTCCTGGTCATCATAAATGTTCCCTGATCAAACCCTTCCTCCTTGCCTGGCCATTAATTCAGAGTCTTCTTATTTGCTTTCAGACTCCTTAAAATTGAAAGCAACCATGAGCATGTACTGTCCTGGGCTCGTAAAATCCACACGAAAGTACCATTCAATAACTTCAAAGTCTTCTTATTTGCTTTCAGACTCCTTAAAATTGAAAGCAACCACGAGCATGAACTGTCATGGGCTCGTAAAATCCACATGACAGTAACACTTTATATCCACACTTCTTCTAGTTCACTAACCCATGAAGAAGTCCCCCCACGCCTCTTGGCGCTATGATCAATCCTCTCGGCAGCACCTCCAATCAGGTCGCCTTTGTTCAGAGTATTCTGCAGTCTACTACCATGTTAACACAGCTTGAGTCTCCCTCAGCCCAGTGAACTTCCCAGATCCCATACAACTATGATCCCTTTACCACCAATTAGTTTCATGTGCTGCCCGATCATCCCTGCCATCATACTCTGAACAAAGGAAGTTTGAGTCCATCCACTCTACTTGCCCAGTTATTTACCCCAGTTTATCAACCCTGCCATCAATACTATCACATTTCAGTTTTGCACCTCGCGCTCCTGCCAAGGAAACATCATTGCCTTTATAGTTGCAGGTCTCCCTCTGTAGACGACAGCCCCTCTATTCCAGAGGATAGACCTAGAGGCCCCTGCGCCTTGGACCCATCACCATCTGTGGTGAGTGCCTACGGACCATTTTGAGAGGAGTCATCATTGCCTCTCCAAATAGTTGTTTCTCACATGCTCGACTTCAGCACCTTAATCGCATCGTTGAGAATCGCGCAGGATGTATATCCTTTCCATTATGTGTCGAAGACCCCGGATCTCCTCTGACTCTAGCACATTGGTGAGTCACTTTGGAACGACCAGTTATATGTTTCCGTGGATGTCCGGGTTGCGTTGAAGATTGTATTCGGAAGCCATCCAGTTCCATGCTTCCTTGAGTACCCAGTTCAGTTCCAGATCAGTGTACCATTGCACGTATGACCATTGTCACTTTGATCCAGCAGCTCATTAGTTCCTTTGGAACCACATTCAGTAGCACTGCTGTCATTCCAGTGTATCAGTTTTTCAGCTCAGACATGGTCAGCTCAGCAGTATGTTCCAGATTTTTGTCCCTTCCGGATCCTCATGATATGCACAGTGATTATATACTACAGGTCCTTCATTTTGGGCCTCACAGTGATTTTTATGTATCTTGATACGAGCATGGGAATGCCCGCCTCGTCCATCTATTGAGATTCTTCCTCATTCAGTATTTGAGGACATGTATATGTTAAGGTCCCCATATTTTGGACCTCATTGTTATTACTATGCTATATCCTGATACGAGCATGGGAATGCCCGCCTCGTTCAGATGATCAGATGATTCCTCATCCATTATTGAGGTTATGTACTTTTCAGTCCTTGCAGGTGGTTCGAGATCGGTGTTCCGAACTTCAGCTGGTTCTTTCTCTTCTCCACACCCCAGGAAAACCGAATATGACTTATGATGTCCATCGGCCATACGATGAGCTCATGCCCTCGCACATCAGGGGGCAATCTGTTATCACCCAAAAAGGATTCACTACCTCATCTACCCCATTACATGGCTCATTTGTCCATTTTCCCACCATATTTCCATCAAAAACCCATAAAACCATGCAAAAAGCCTCCAAAAGGCTTAAAATGCCTCCAAAAAGGCCATAAACCCCTTTTTTCCTCCAAAAATAGCAAAAAACCCTAAAAGGGAAGAAAAATATAAAATAATGAGGAAAAAGAGGAAAAAACCCTAAAAATCTGAAACCCTAATCAGCAAACCCTAAAAATCTGAAACCCTAATCAGCAAACCCTAAACCTAAAACCGCATGGTTTCCAATTATAAATAAGTGATGGAGACCCCTTATTCATTATCCACAATCACAAGTATCCTGCCTCTACCAAAATTGCTCGTGAAACCCTAGCTCACCATTGAAGCTACTTTCACCATGAGAGCCCCTTTTGGCCCATTTCCACCATTGGAGAAAGAGAAAAAACAGCTTGAAGCTCGGAGCCACCGACATCGGACCAGCGCAACGGACTTCACCAACCTCCACATCGGAGGTAACATCAATAAAGATCATTATTTACTATTTACTGTTTTTACTTCATGTTATCTACTTTCTACTGTTTTGCTTAATCAACTTGTTTAAATTTAGGTTTTTAATTCTGTTATAGCTTTTAATTCAAATATCATTGAACTGCTACTAAGGAATCCATTGTCCTTAGTAGGTACTCATTCGTACTAGCTAGGGCAAAAACCCTAGCAACAGATACCTTCAAACAAATTTATAGGAGCGCAGTGAACAATAAGATTCATCAAAACTAAAAAATGTCAATTTCTTAAATGATAGCGCACATACTAAAATTACTAGTCTCCTAATAATTCCAAATGGCATCCAAGGGTCACGAATTGTTGATCTGTTACTTTTGACATACCCTAATACACTCCAACATAATCAAATGACCCATGGATTGATGGATTTTGTTGTTGAAGTGTTATACCCTAGGAGTTGTTCCCCTTGCTGAATTTTGCCTAAGTCACTAGGAAAAGGGGTCATGTCACATGGACTTTATATTAATGACTTGAGATGAGCACTAAATGCACTTTAGTGATTAAAGTGTACTTTAAGTAAAAAATTAGAACATGAGTGAATTAAATTTTAATTTGTGGAGAAAAATGATTTTATCACAACCACTCATCTAATGTAATCTGGACCCTTGGATTAGATAACTTTTCACTCATCCAACCATTTTTACCTAAAAGGAAAATTTTCCATGTGAAGAGGCACATTGTTCATTTTGAGAGAGAGAGTCAATTTTCAGAGAAGGAGAAAAACGCAGTAGTTGAAGTTATTTATCCTTGGCACTAATTTCGAGTAGAAAGTAAAACAGTGAGGTGGGCATGAATTTCGAGGTAGAAATTTTTAGCATTTATTACAGTGGTACAGTATAGTCCGTATTGTACCTTTTTAGTCTGTAGAGGGCACAAATTTTGAGGCAGAGAGCAAGGCACAAATTTCGAGGCAAAGAGGTGGGCACAAATTTCAAGGTATAAATTCTCTACTTCAATGGGAATGATTTCCAAGGAAGTGACCATACATTACAATCCATACAGCCTGTCTGTATAGTCCTATTGCTGCACATTTTTCGAGGAGGTTGCAGACATAAATTTTTGGGTTGGATTTTTTTGAAGTTGGCATGAATTTTGAGGTTGATTTTAATCGTCTGGTTGAGATAAGTTATGACTCAATTTTTTTTTCCTTTTGGTGTACTATTGGAAAATAAATAAAGAATTTCTCTCTCATAGGTTTTCCCCAAAGGTTGGGGTTTTTCTTGGGTCATTTGACCAAAAATTCATGAGTCTGATTTTTTATGTGTGAATGTGTTTTTTTAATGGTGCTCATTAAAATTGTAAAATTTTTTCTTGTGTTTCAGCCATATATTGTTTATGAGAAATGACTTAATTTGAAGCTGAGAGTAAATTGGGTTGGGCATGAAACAATGTTTAAAATGGAGGTTAAAACCGGGATGGGATAATGAGCAAAATTTTACATGGTATCAAAACCTTGTTAGAAAAGAGCAGAATTTTTACACAGTGAAAAAATTCAGACCTTCAGTGAATTCTTCTGTCAGTGAGAAGCACCTTGTTGAGACTTGAAATTTTGCATTAAATGACAACAGGACTTAGGTTGCTAGAAAGGCTTGATGGCGCTGGGAATTTTGTCCCATGGAAAGCTAGACTAGTGCTTATATTGGAGGAAAACGAATTATGGGATGAAGTTGTTAACAATACAACAACAAATCCTATTATTGTTCCTACTTCCACCGATGCACAAGCACTTTCTACCTTCAACAAGAAGGAAATTAAGGCTAGTAGGATCATTCTAGATGCAGTTAAAGATCATATCCCACACATCTCTATTAAAACTCATGCCTTTCAAATGTGGAATGCTTTGACCAAGTTGTTTTAAAGTTCAAATGAGAATAGGAAAATGGCGTTGAGAGAGAAATTGAAAAGTATCAAGATGGCCAAAGTTGAGGGAGTGATTCCCTACCTTAATAGGATCTCTCAAGTGAGAGATGAGCTTGCAGCAATGGGGGAGGTTGTTTCTAGTTTTGAGATAGTGCGAACAACTTTGAATGGGGTTGCAAAACCTTGGGTTGTTTTTTGGGGGCTATAGTTGCCAAGGAGAACTTTCCTTCTTGGGACAGACTTTGGGATTATTTTTTTTCAGGAGGAGACCTGGAGAGTTCTTGTGCAGGGAAACTCTTCTACTAGTAGGGAGGATGAGGAGAATGTGACTTTGACTGCCAAGGGAAAGAATAAGTTCAAGAAGGGTAGGGCTACAACAGGATGGACAGAAGAAGGATTTGAGCACTGTAAATTGCTTTGCTTGTCATAAGCTTGGGCGCTATGCTAGACAGTGGCCACAGAAGAAGAAGAAGAAGCAGAAAACAACTTCAGTGGAGGTTGAGGAGTTTACATCTATATTTGAGAGAGAGTTTTCTCTTTGTACTAGGCATGTTGACAGAGAGAGAGCATCCATCATCAACAGTGAATATATTGATATTGAGAGGGAGTATTCTTTGTTGACTGGTCATTCTTTCAGTGCATCCACCACCAGCATGTGGTATATCAACAATGGAGCTTCGACCCACATGACAGGTGCTCGAGAGATGTTCTTCGAGCTTTCACAGGCAGGGATAAATGTGGAGGTTGTGTTGGTGGATGGAACAGTTTTCAGAGTTGTTGGGCATGGGACCATTATATTTCAGAGAGATTCCATGAGTACCATGACTTTGAGGGACATATTGTTTGTACATGGAATGAATAAGAACTTGATATCAGTTTCCATGATCGAGGATAGGGATCTTGGGGTGTATTTCCTGGATGGACATGTACGTGTATTCCCTAAGGCTGGAAGACCATCTACCTCTTACATGATTGGATTCATATGTGGGAAGTTGTACAAGCTCTTGTTTCAGCCCCAGCATGCTTTGACACATAACAACGGCAGTGAGCTTTGTGAGCTATGGCATAGGAGGATGTTTCATCTGCATCATCCATCTTTGAGGATGTTGAGGTACATGGTTACAGGTTTTCCTAAGTTCAGCACTAAGCACGGGTCTTGTAGAAGTTCCAAGAGTTCAAAGCTCTTGTGTAGAACTAGACTAGGAGGAGAATTCTGGAACTCAGACAAGATAACGGGGGTGAGTATACCTCCAAGGATTTCGATGAGTATTGTAGACAGGAGGGAATTCGGAGACAGTTGATAGTACCATACACTCTTGAGCATAATGGAGTGGCAGAAAGGAAGAACTAATTTATTGTTGGAGCAGTGAGAGCTATGTTACATGATCAACCACTTCCTTTCTTTCTTTGGGCAGAGGCATGTAGTACAGTTGTATACCTTTAGAACATGAGTCCTCATCATGCCTTGGGGAACAAGACTCCTGAGGAGATGTTCATAGGAAAGAATCCTGAGGTGAGTCATTTTTCGTATATTTGGTTTCCTAATTTCTTATAATGTCCCTTCTGAGAAGAGGACAAAGCTTGAGCCCATAGTAGAGAGAGGCATCCTTGTGGGGTATGATGAGAATCTAAAGGCCTTCCGCATTTATCTTCCTACCCTGAGGAAGTTTGTTGTGAGGTGGGAAGTGAGATTTGAGGAGGAGCAGACCTTCATGGAGTCTAGAGATTCAGTGCATGGAGAGCAGCAGGTTCCCACACCTTAGGTAGCTTCACAGGCACCTTCAGTATAGGTGACAGGTTCACAATTTTTGGAGGTTACTGAACCACATAGTACGTGCTTAGGATCTTCAGGTTCAATGGTTCAACCAGTAGTTTATTCGAGGACAAGTTTTGGTTCTCAAGTCACAGGTTAACCATACAGAGATACCGGATCACAAATTTCACCAGTTGTTGGTTCACCAGCTCCTGATACACAGGTTTCTAGGCCTTCTACTTCTGGGATTTCCTCAAATGATGGCAGACCAGTTTAGGAGAAACCTTCAGGGAAGAAGAATCCTAAATGGCTTCGGGAGACCCTGAAGGAAGATAAGGAGTTTAGAACTCCAAAGGATCCAGTGATGGCTATAGTGATTCCAGACAGGTTGGGTATGGCGTTGATTGCTAGTATTCATGATTCATATCCATCTACTTTTGAGGAGGCTTCTCAAAATCATGTTTGGAGAGATGCCATGATGAAAGAGTACCATTCCATCATGAAGAATGATGTTTGGGAGATTGCTCTGATACCTAAGGGGAAGTCAGTGGTGACTTCTTGATGGGTTTACAAGGTAAATCATGTTGCTTATGGAAGTGTGGAGAAATACAAGGCTTGGTTTGTGGCACGAGGATTTTCACAAGTAGAGGGAGTTGATTATGATGAGACCTTTGCATCGATTGCTTGTTATACTTCTAGCAGATCATTGATTTCCATTGCTATGAAAATGGGTTGGAATATCAATCAAATAGATGTGAAGACTGGATTTCTCAATGGAATCATACAGGAGGAGGTTTATGTGGAGTATCCTCAGGGATTTGAGATTCATGGGAGAGAGTCTCATGTTTGCAGGTTGAAGAAGGCCTTGTATGGGATGAAGCAAGCTCCTCGAGCTTGGTATTCTAGGATATACTCTTATATGTTGTCGATGGGTTTTCAGAAGAGTGAGGTTAATATGAATCTCTATTTCACCATGGTTGGAGATTATCCGCTCATTCTTCTGTTGTATGTGGATGATTTGTTTATAATGAGTGAGGAGAGACCTATTGCAGTTTGCAAGAGATATCTTGCTTCAGAGTATGAGATGACTGGAATTGGGTTGATGCATTAATTTTTGGGATTAGAGGTTTGGTAGGAGCTTGGTCATATTTTCCTTGGGCAGGGGATGTATGCAATGGATATTCTGAGGAGATTTTGGATGGAGGACTGGAGATCGATGTATACACCTATGGTCACCAACTGGAAGAAGATTCATGCTCTCAAGGGAGAGTTGGTGGATCCTACCTTATATCGCAATCTCATAGTTCATTTGATGTATCTGGTCAAATCTAGGCCAAATTTGTGTTTTGTGCTAAACACTCTTAGTTAGTTCATGGTGGAGCCTAGGAGAGTGCACTAGGTTGCCGCAAAACATGTGTTGAGATACCTTGCATGTACAATGGATTATGGTATATATTATAGGAGATCATATGAGATTAGGTTGATTGGATTCACAGATTCATATTGGGTAGGCAGTGTGGCAGATTAGAAGAGCACTTCTGGATGTTGTTTCAGTTTGGCCTCGGCATTAGTGTCATAGTTCGATCAGAAGAAAATTTTTATTTTTTTGAGTTCTGCAGAGGCTGAGTACATGGCAGTAACAGTCTAGTTGTGAGGAACTATGGCTTCACAAGTTATTGGTGGATTTATTTGATCAAGAGTTGAGGCCTACGGTGATTTACTGTAACAATCAAATTTGCATCCAACTCTCTAAGAATCCTATATTTCATGACAAGTCAAAGCATATTGAGATCATATACCATTTCATCCATGATTATGTTCATGGAAGAGTTGTGGGTTGTAGTACATTTCCACTTATGAGCAGGTTACAGATATCCTGATGATGTCTCTTAGAAGAGGCAAGTTCATTCATTCTGGAGACAAGTTGGGTGTGGTGAAGAACAACTTCCTCGGTAAGAGGGAGTGTTGAATTTTTATACCTTGGGAGTTGTTCCCCTTGGTGAATTTTTCCTAAGTAACTAAGAAAAGGGGTCATGTCACAGGGACTTTATATTAATGACTTGAGATGAGCATTAAATGCACTTTAGTGATCAAAGTGTACTTTAAGTAAAAATTTAAAAAGTAAGTGAATTAAATTTTAATTTGTGTAGAAAAGTGATTTTATCACAACCACTCATCTAATCTAATCTCGACCCTTGGATTAAATGAATTTTCACTCACCCACCCATTTTACCTAAAAGGGAAATTTTCCATGTGAAGAGGCGCATTATTCAATTTGAGAGAGAGATTCGATTTTCAGAGAAGGAGAAAAACACAACAACTGAAGTTATTTTTCCTTGGCACGAATTTTAAGGAGAAAGTATAGCAGTGAGGTGGGAACAAATTCAAGGCATAAATTATGAGCATTTATTGCATCCATATAGTACATTATGTACTGTACCTTTTCAGTCCGTACATGGCATGAATTTTGAGGAAAAGAGGTGGGCACAAATTTTGAGGCAAGAATTATTTTCTTCAACAAGAACAATTTTCAAGGCAATGACCATACAGTTTAGGTTGTACATCCTATCAGTACACCATCTGTATAGTCCTATATCAGTATGTTTTTCGAGGACGTTGCAGACATAAATTTTTGGGTTTTATTTTTCTGAACTTGGCACGAATTTCGAGGCTGATTTTAATCATCTGGTTGAGATAAGTTGTGACTGAAAATAATTTCCTTCTGTTGTACTATTGGAAAATAAATAAAGAATTTATCTCTCATAGGTTTTCCTCAGAGGTTGGGGTTTTTCTTGGGTCATTTGACCAAAAATTCTTGAGTCTGAATTTTTATGTGTGAAAGTGTTTTTTATTGATACTCATTAAAATTGTAAAAATTCTCTTTTGTTTCAGTCATTTATTGTGTTAGATTTTTATCATTTAAGAAATATGATCTAGGATCTTATCTAAGAGAATAACATGCACAGCAATAATCACAAGAGACAAGAGACACAAAAAAATTTCCTCGGGGAAACCATAAAGGAGAAAACCCCGTAACTTCCTCAGAGATAGAATGAGCTCCAGTAGCAAAAGTAAAACCTGAAAACATAAAGATGATCTATGACAACTGATCTCTCTCACTTGTTCCAGCACTTCCTCTCTCACTCATGTGCCCCAGTAGAGTGAGTGTGTATGACAAATAGAGAGGCTCACTCTGTATTTATACTAATTTTTGACTTAACAATTACTTACTAGGGTCGACATCTCTAGGAGAGTCTAATAACCCTAGTGCCCCACAACTGTGGGGAATTTTCCCCTCGATCAACAAGGAGGGTTAACCTCAGCTCAATTGTGGGGACTATTGCCCCCATTTACAATGCAAGGTTAACCTCAATGACTCTACATGACTTTAATGACTCTTCCGATAGGAACATCGGGGTACAATATAAGATATACAAGTGAATGCATTCTGAAGTTAGAAATACATCAACACTCCCTCTTAACTAGGAAGGTATTCTCTTAACACAATTCATCAGCACAATTCTTTTTCTCTAGATCATCGTCAAAGCTGGATCATCACGGGATCATCATTGCTTCCGCTATCTCAATCAAATGGTACTATCTCTCAATTCTATTCATCATAGGAAGTTCTACAGAGTCAGCCCTTTTTCATGTTGGTTGTAGGCCTAGCTTCCATGTAGGTCTTCATCTTCTTCAGTGCTTACATCTGACCATGGGAGGCCCAACCTCCCACCTACATCAAAAATGCCTGCCCAGCACTTATATCTGACCATGGAATGCCTAGCTTGTCACCATGCCAGAAAGGCCCAGCCCTTACATCTAACCATGGGAGGGCCCAGCCTGCCCCCATGTTAGAATGGCTCCAGCCCTTACATCTAACCATGGGAGGGCCCATCCTACCCCCATGTCAGAATGGTTCATCCCTTACATCTAACCATGGGATGGCCCAGCCTTCCCCCATGTCAGAATGGCTCAGCCCTTACATCTAACCATGGGAGGTCCCAACCTGCCCCCATGTCAGAATAGCTCATCCCTTACATCTGATCATGGGAGGGACCAGCCTTCCCCCATGTTAGAATGGCTCTGCACTTACATCTAACCATGGGAGGGCCCAGCCATACCCCATGTCAGAATGGCTCAGCCCTTACATCTGACCATGGGAGTGCCCAGCCTGCCTCCATGTCAAAATGGATCTGCACGTACATATGACCATGGGAGGGCCCAACCTACCCCAATGTCCGAATGGCTCAAAACTTATATCCTCTGGAATGGTAGGACACGCCATCTACCATTGAGGAAAGGCCCAACTCTTACATCCTCCAGCATGGTATCAACCATCCGAGGAAAGGCCCAGCACTTACATCTGGCCCAGTCAGAAAGGCCCAACACTTATATCTGACCTAGTCATAAAGGCTCAGCACTTACATCCTTCGGCATGGTAGGATACACCATCTACCATCTGAGGAAAGGCCATGCACTTACATCTAACCATGGAAGGAACTAATCCTATCACCATGTCACAAGGGCTCTACACTTACATCTGACCATGGGAGGCCCCGCCTACCACCATGTCAGAAGGGCTCACGGACTCATCACTTCCCCTTGGAAGGAACCTTGATCTGGAGAACACCAAGCTTCTCCCTGAAGTACTCAAACTTCACTTTGGCAATTTCTAGCATATAATCACATCAGGGCTAATTACATCCATGGATAACTTGCCAACTTCACCAGGACTGATTACATATGAGGACAAACTACAGGACCGTTTACGTCTGAGCAACCTACGAGCTTCACCAGGATTTTATGCTCAGGAAACCTGTTTAACCGACTATGCTAGAACTCCCTCTTTCGACAGATCTCGATCTGGATCACATACTGGAGCTTCACTTCTCCTCTTTACATCATACAAAAAATGCAAGTGGAAACATATTTTGCCTTGGCTGTACTCAGCACCATACAGGACTTCTTCCTGCTAAACCAAGAGATCACACCTGATCCCATACTGAAGCAGTAGCCCAAATTTATCTTCCTCTCAATGGCACTTCCTGTCCAATCTGAATCCACGTAACCCTCTAGGTTAATCTTCTAATTCACCTCATACTTGAGCCCATAATCAACTATACCCTTCAAGTACCTCAGAATATTCTTTGCAGCAATCAGGTGAACATGTCTAGGATTTGTCAGGAGCTGACTCAATGTGTTCACAACAAAGAAAATATCTAGTCTCGTATTCATAAGGTACATCAAGGACCCAATCATTTGACAATACATCATAGCATCAACCGACTATGATGAAGCATCACTCAATAGCTTTAGGTTCGATGCCATAGGTGTGGTCATGGACTTGCAGTCCATCATCCCGAACCTCTTCAGAATCTCTACTGCATACTTCCCACATCCCAGGGAGATTCCATCTGCATTCTACCACACCTTCATGCCTAGAAAGTAGTGCACCATATCCAAGTCCTTCATCTCGAACTTGGTAGCAAGTATCCTTCTTGCATTGTAATGAGTTCCTATTTTCCATCAAGAACAAGTCATCGACATATAACAGGAGCATCACTGGTCTTCCGCCTTCAACCTTGAAGCAAAGTTTGGAATCCGCTTTACTCTCAGTAAATCCTAGAGCCATCAGTGTAACGTCCCTGACCCTTCGACCGGGCAAGAGGACGCTACTATACATCAAAACATCCGGGCATCTAGCCCAACGAACATGAAGATACATATATGTAATGTTGAAGCATGATACTTAAAACATCAAACATATTACGAGGAATAATCATTCATATACACAATGGAAGAAAAACATTTCATTCTATACTCATGCATATACAGATAAGCATCTGACGTGTATATCATCATTCATCAACGGTAAACATAATTGCAGACACAATTTAGGCAAGAATACTTATATTATTAAGATCTTGCTCCACAACCAGCTACGTCACTGCAATGTTCCACCCAACCATAGGCCTGCGTGCTCCTCAATCTCTCAGCAACATTGCCATCCCTAAGCCGGGCATGATTCCCCAAGCAATAAGGAACTAACAGGCTTACACATAGCCAACGATAACAACACCACAAGGGTACACAGTTCAACCAAGCCGACACAGTTGGGTTTATTAGGCAAACAACAGATCATCCAAGACAACAAATTTGGGTTTATCAGGCCATCCAAGAATTGGGAAAGGCTAAATGCTAAGCTGGTGAGCTCATTGAAGAGATACAGACACCAAAACTAGAACCAGCCTGGCTTCTAGAACACCCACACACACCCAACACAAGTAAATCAGTCCCTTCTCTGCAACGCAATCCCTCAGACCATGATCTCCCTTCCAGTGCTATTCAGGGGTTGTGGAGAAAAAGCTAGCTCAGTAGCTCTGTCTGTGTGGTTCTCAACCCACTAGGTTTATCAAGCACCTCAGGCCCTCATTCACCACTCCAATGCAGTCCGAGGAAAAAACCACTGCATGCAAGCAGCCAACAGCTATTCAAGATTTTATAAGGGAAAAACACAGTCAATCAGACATGGGCAATAGTATCCCGCAACAACTATAAAACCACAGCTGTCGATCCTTAAGGCAATCAATTCTCAATCTTTGTGTGAGGGGAGAAAGACATAGCCAAAGCAAAATGTGGAAGAGACCACCACCCACACAGCATAGGGACTCCCAGCACCCAATTGATCCTCAATACAATTGTTGTATAATTTGCACAGACCAGAAAAGGGTAAAGGAAAAGACTACCACTTTATATGGGAAAGACAAAACGCAACCCCACCGAAATGTCGATGCCATTATAGCCTTGAATCAACGGCTGACATAACAGAACAATACGCAGTCTGAAATTGATGGGAAAAGTTACAAAACTCTGCGTGAACAGAGGAAGAACGTTTTATCCAATTAGCAAGCAGTGTGTGAAGGAATGGCCAACCCCCACAATGGAAAATGTGGATTCCTTTAACTCCGTCGTGTGAAGACACTGAACAGACTCACGAGCTGGTTAGTGGGCAGACCATCCGCATGTCGTGGAGAGTGAGAGCAGGCATGGGTGTGGTAGTGGTCTTTCTACCAGCAAATCGCTACCCCTAACTAACAATGGAATAACTAAGGGTGGTGGTTTAAGGAGACAAAAAGAGAGGGACACATGGCTTCTCCCCCATGACTCAATGTTCAACATTCCCCTTCCCTATCCTTTGGAATCATGCCCCTTCTCAATTTAGTTGCAATGAACATAGCTGGTTGGGTTATTTAATTAAAATGCGTGTTTACATGATGCCACAATTTAATATATGTTGTATGTCCTGATATACCATCGGTGACAATTCCAAATCTGAAACACAGCATAACCAAATCGATGGTGTGGACTTGGCCTTTAGCTCTGCACCATGATTATTTACAATATAAGTATCATGTATATTTAATGCAAGCGGGGTTAAAACCAAGGTATTACATTCCCCTCCCCCTTCAATAGCACTATCCTCATTGTTTTACAAAATTTAAACAAAATGCTACATTGGTACTGCCTCAGTGTTCCGCAGAATTGAACAAAAATGGATGTGCCAATCGCATGGCATCCTCCAGCTCCCATGTAGCCTCTTCAGGTCTGTAGTGCTCCCATTGCACCTTTACCTACCCTATGGCTCAGTTCTAGAGCATTGTGACCTTCCTGTCGAGGATGTGCATTGGCTCGATTTGGAACTCTCCCTCGGGTTCCACTTGAATCACATCCCAATTTATCACATGGTTAGGATCATGTACATATTTCTTACGCAAAGAAACATGAAAAACATTATGATCTCTAGTACTATGCGAGTCTATATGCAATAGTCCCTATTCTTTCAAGCACTTCAAACGGCCCACAGTATCTAGGTGACAGCTTGGCACAACTTCCAAGCTTCAAGGAACTTTTCTTTGCTTTCACTCTAAGGTAAACATGATCCCCAACATTGAACTCTCTATTAACTCTATGCTTATCTGCATAGATTTTATGTTTGTCCTATGCTGCTTTCATATTCTATCTGATCTTTACAACCTCTTGCTCCATTTCTGTGAGCAATTCTGGTCCAAGCACAACTCTGTTCACTGGGTTATCCCAAGTCACTGGTGTCCTACACCTTCTTCCATACAAAGCTTCGTACATACTCATCCCCAAGGATGCATGTTGTCCATTGTTGTAAGCAAACTCTACCAAGTGTAAGTAATCTTCCCACTTGGTTGGTTTTTCCATCACATACATGCGAAGCATATCTTCAAGCACCTGATTAACTCTCTTTGTCTTCCCATCTATCTGAGGATGGTATGCAGTGCTGAAGTTTAGCTTTGTACCCAAATCCGCAAACAATCCTTTCCAAAAATTGGAAGTGAACTTGACATCTCTGTCAGAAACTATTGCCTTCGGCAATCCATGCAATTTGAAAATCTCCTTCATGGATATCTTTGCAATATCATCCATCTTATGTGTAGACTTTACTGGTATAAAATGTGCTGCTTTTGTCAACTTGTCTACCACAACCATGATGGAATCATGTTGTCTCCAAGTCATCGGCAATCTCATAATAAAATCCATGGAAATAATATCCTGTTTCCATTCTGAAACTTGCAAAGGATGCAACAAGTCTGCTGGATGTTGATCCTCAACTTGTACCTGTTGACATTTCATGCACCTTGAAATGTATCCAGCCATGTCCTTTTTCATTCTTGGCCAAAAGTACTGCTTTCTAGCTGTAGCAATTGTCTTCTGATACCTTGGGTGACTAGAATATGGAGCTTGATGGATTTCATCCATAACAACTCTCCTCAAATATGCTACATCCAGAATATAAATTCTACCTTTATAAGTGAGAAGTCCATATTCTTCCAATCTATATCCCTCATACTTCTTCTCAAGACTTTGCTACTACAATTTGTCTTTTACCTGCTCATACAATTCATCTCCGGCAACATGATTAACAATATGTTGCCTTAAATCTGATTGGCAAATACTAAGAGATGCCATATGCATTTCCTGTATATTCCTGTTGAGTGCATCGACTACCTTATTCTCTTTCCCCTTTATATGTCTGATTTCAAAATCAAACTCGCATAAAAATTCTATCCATCTTGCTTGCCTAGCATTCAAAGTAGGCTGATCAAATAGATACTTCAGACCACAATGGTCTATTCTGAGTTCAAATCTTCTACCCATCAAGTAATGTCTCCGCATCTTGAGAGCATGTACTATGGATGCAAGATCTAAATCATGAGTGGCATAGTTCTTCTCATGCTCCTTCAGCTTTCTTGACTCATAACATATCACGTGGTTGTCCTACATAAGGACTCCTCCAAGCCCTTGTCTGCATGCATCGGTACACACCACAAAATCTTTCTCTGGATCTACAACCTTCAATACTGGTGCACTAGTGAGAAGATTCCTCAATAGCTAGAAGCTTTCTTCACACATCGAAGTCCATTCGAACTTTGTCCCCTTCTTCTGCAAAGAAGTGATGGCATGTGCAACCTTTGAAAATCCTTCAATGAATCTCTGATAGTATCCTGCAAGTCCCATAAAAGATCTTACATCCATCACATTTCTTGGAGTAGGCCAGTTCATAATGGCTTCAATCTTCTTAGGGTCTACTGATATACCCTCTTCTGAGATAATGTGACCCAAATATTGAATTCTATCTCTGTAGAAGTCACACTTGCTCAGTTTTGCATACAACTGATGTTCCCTAAGCACTTGCAATGTCAGTCTCAAATGCTCGTCATGCTCCTCCTCATTCTTGGAATAAACAAGAATGTCATCAAGGAAAACAAGAACAAACTTGTCCAAATACTTACTGAAGACATTGTTCATAAGGCACATAAATGTAGCTGGTGCATTTGTGAGACCAAATGGTACCACTACAAACTCATAATGTCTATATCTTGTTCTGAAGGTTGTCTTATGAATGTCTTCATCCTTGATCCTCACCTGATGGTAACCAGACCTCAAGTCAATCTTGGAAAACACCTTTTCTCCTCTCATTTGATCAAAGAGGTCATCAATCCGAGACAAAGGATATTTATTCTTCACAGTAACCTTGTTCAACTATCTGTAATCAATACATAACCAGAGTGTACCATATTTCTTCTTCACAAATAGAACCGGTGCTCCCCAAGGAGACACACTCGGTTGGATATACTTCTTTTCCAACAACTCTTGCAGTTGCATCTTCAACTCTAGCATCTCCTGTGTACTCATCCTGTAGGGTGTCTTGGACACTGGTGCTGCTCCTGGCACTAGTTCAATGGTGAAATCAATGTCCCTCTTTGGATGAAGCCCTGGAAATTCATTAGGAATCACATCCTTGAATTCCTGTAACACCTGATAGTCCTCCAACCTAGGAGTCTTGTCTCCTGTTGGTTCCAAAATATGAGCTGCATAAAACTAGCAACCTTTCCTATAGAACTTCTTCAACTGCATTGCTAAAACCTGTCTTACTAAAATTACCTTTGGAATACCCCTCACAACTACTGGGTTTCCTTCCTCATCCGTGCATTCAAAAGTCTTGTTATAACAGTGAAGCTTCACTTTGTGAGCTTCTAACCAATCCATTCCAATGAGAATATCATAGGAACCAAGCGGTAGAACATTCAGATCTACACAAGAGATCAATCCATTCATAACCAATGGGCACTTCTCTACCAATTCACTGACCTTTCTCTTAGTCCCAGTGGCTAGCTAAACTAGCCAAGATTTTCCATGCTTTACCTTCTTAAAAGCACAAATCTCCACTACTCTAGGATTAATGTAACTATGAGTAGAACCAGGGTCAGTCAAAATAGAAACAGATTGTTCAATAATCTTACCTGCAAATTCAACCACAGTTGACTGATGATCTGCCTGGTGGTCCTCTAGTGCTGCATAAATTCTAGGTACTGCTCTTGCTACTTGAACCACTGTTTCTGCTCCCTGAATGTTATAAGTTGGTCTTGTACTTTCATTCTCAAGTGGACAATATCTACGCAAGTGAGGTCCTTCACATTTCCAACATTTGAGTGGACCTTTACTCTGATGTGGCTATTTAGGCTTTCCACTTGTCACTCCAACTGGATTACTCGCAGCTTGGGATGGCTGATTCTGCTGATTTCTGAATCTAGAAGGTTTGAAACCTTTCCTTATTTGGTCAAACTTCTCATCCTTCTTGTCCTTCCATGCCTTATGGTAATCAGGTTTACCTTTGCTTTGATCATAGCAATACTTAGCCTTTCTTATTGCTTCTTTAAGAGTTCTTGGTTCATAAAACTCAATTCTATCTTTGTAGGCTTGAGGCAATCCACTCAGAAACCGCTGAACCTTCACTTTTTCCTCTATGATGTACCAGACATACCTCAACAATTCCAAGAACTTATTTGCATATTCATCCATGGCCTGCTGTCCCAATATCATCTCATGGAACTCCTTGATCTTGTCATCATAATACCTGTCAGAGAGGTATTTCTGCCTAAACTACTTCTTGAACTATTTCCACTTCAATTTCCTTTCACTGATTCTCTTTACTTGCTTGAAGTGTTCCCACCAAATGGATGCTCGTCCATTCAGATTGAATATGGCAACTCTTGCCTTCATGTTTCCTGAATAATTTTGTACTTGGAAGTACTTCTTTATCCCAAGAATCCAAGCTTCAACTTCTTGTCCCGTCTTTATCTCTCCATCAAATGTAGGAGGTTTAGCTTTCCTAAATTCATCTCGAGAGCGATCCCTCTAGTGCCTTCTTTTTTTCCTTTTATGAGAAGATGAGCTTGTATCTCCACTAGATTCTTTAGAGTCAGATGATCCACTGGAATTCCTTCTTTTTCTCCTGGTGCTGCTCTTACTACCTTCTCACCCATAATCTATCTTTTTCTGCAAGTCTGTCAAACTCTGCAATATGGTAGCATTCAACTGATGTTGCTCTTCCTAGGCTTTAACCAAGCTTCTCATGGTGGCTACAACTTTGGATGGTGTCCCCTGGAATCTCCTTCCATTAGACTCTATGTCATCATTTCCATTATGGACATTTTCTCGCATGGCATCTTCTTCTCGCTCGTAAGAATCTCGAGCATCATACCCATCATGGGTTCTCATGACTGAACCACCCCAAGATTTACCACACTGTTCTTTCTGGAGTACTACTCTTGGAAGTTATCTATAGTTCTACAAATGTGTTAGTAGCAAACTTTTAGATGCATAATATTAATATAAATCAAAATTACTTACCTTCCTCTTCTGGAAATTCATAAAACACAATTATGCTAAAACACAGAATTTTCTCTATTTCATGTTCAGCTCTGTGACCACGGATAGTCTGCTGAAATCTATTGAAAACCTACTAAAAGACAGTTGAAAACTATTTGCAAAATCACTAAGGAATTCCTTCGAAAAAACTAAATCTTCTTAGGCCCAATCAGACCTCCTCCCAACTAGCTTTCCGACACTATGGTGGTCAAAATGCCTATCTCATCAGTGGACTGTTGCTTCTTTATTTTCGGCATCTCGACAAGAAAAATGACTAAACCCCTAATTTGCATTGGCGAGAAAACCAACTGTTGATCGAGTGAACATTTCCTTGAGTAGCTGCAACAACAGAAAGTAATCTTACTACAATTTCCACGGGAAACTGACTAGGCTTTCGATCGGCAATGTCAACTACTGCTCATTGAGCATTTTGGCAGTTGAAACTTCTAAATTCTTCAGCTGTATTGGCAAGTTACTCGTCTGATTCCTTCCACCGCATCGGGCCTGCAGTGGTCTATTATCCCACGTCTAATCAACGATTCGTTGGTCTATTTTCGTCCGCAGTACCGGGTTCACAATCATCTACCATTCCTAACTTCATCGACGATAGCATAGACTAACCATGTTGCATCAGCAGTCGGGTGTCCTACGCATCGGACAGTTAGTTCCTTCATCTTCTGCAACGGATTCACCTAATCATCGGCGATGTCATCAACTAACCATCGTTGATTGCCAATGATTCTATGACTTAGAAAAAAATTTGAAATCCTTCTCTTTAGTCTTCCTCTTCCTTCCGTCAATTCCATCGGCTCCATCTCCCTTATCATTCATCGATCAAAGAAACTGCCTGTCATCGCTATTGTTCACTAAACACTGCGGCATCAGTGAGTCGAGAGACTAATGCATCAGCAGGATAATTGTCAAGGATTCCGCAATGGCGGGCGTTCGATCAACTAACTTCTGTCGATGATTTCAACACTTAAACAAAAATTTTGAAACTTCTTCTTCTTTTGTCGGTGGTCGAAACCACTAAGCGCTATGCATCGGTGTTTTAGTCCACACGGTAGCCACAACGGCGGGCTGACAAACAACTAAATTCTTCCGCGGTGTCAGCCGCTGCATCAACGGTTCCGTCATCTAAATTTCGCCAATGATTTTATGACTTAGAATAATTTCCAAAACTTTTCTCTTTTCTCTTTCTTCTGCCACGTTGGTTGTCGAAACGACTAGCAACTGCTGCATCGAACAGTTAGTTCCCTACTTGCCCACAATGGTGGCGATCAATCAGCTAAGCATCGACAATCCATCTGTCTAAGCGTTTCGATGTGTCGACGGCCAAAATACTTAGAAAATTTTGTGAATTTTCTTGTCTTCACCCATTCTCCTGGTTTCTCCTGGGCAGTAGGAAACCTGCCTCTGTTAACTGTTTCTCATGGCCCTCTGAGGCCCAAATGCTGCAACATAAGCTCTGTCACTGCATCTTCATAGTCCATCTAGGCCCATGCTACAACCAGAGCTCTGATACCACGGTGTAACGTCCCCGACCCTCCGACTAGGCAAGAGGATGCTACTATACATCAAAACATCTGGGCATCTAGCCCAACGAACATGAAGATACATATATGTAATGCTGAAGCATGATAATTAAAACATCAAACATATTATGAGGCATAATCATTCATATATACAATGGAAGCAAAACATTTCATTCTATACTCATGCATATACAGATCAGCATCTAACATGTATATCATCATTCATCAACAGTAAACATAATTGCAAACACAAGTTAGGCAAGAATACTTATCTTATTAAGATCTTGTTTTGCAACCAGCTACGTCGATGCAACGTTCCACCCAACCATAGGCCCGTGTGCTCCTCAATCTCTCAGCAACGCTGCCACCCCCGAGCCGGGCATGATTCCCCAGGGAATAAGGAACTAATAGTCTCACACATAGCCAAGGATAACAACACCACAAGGGTACACAGTTCATCCAAGCTGACGCAGTTGGGTTTATCAGGAAAACAACAGATCATCCAAGCCAACAAAGTTGGGTTTATCAGGTCATCCAGGAGTTGGGAAAGGCTAAATGCTAAGCTGGTGAGCTCATTGAAGATCTACAGACACCAACACCAGAACCAACCTTGCTTCTAGAACACCCACACACACCCAACACAAGGAAATAAGTCCCTTCTCTGCAACGCAGTCCCTCAGACCCTGATCTCCCTTCCAGTGCTATTCAGGGGTTGTGGAGAAGAAAGCCAGCTCAGTAGCTCTATATGTGTGTTTCTCAACCCACCAGGTTTATCAAGCACCTCAGGCCCTCATTCACCACTCCAATGTAGTCTGAGGACAAAACCACTGCATGCAAGCAGCCAACAGCTATTCAAGCTTTTACAAGGGAAAAACACAGTCAATTAAACGTGGGCAATAGCAGCCTGCAACAACTATAAAACCACAGTTTTCGATCCTCAAGGCAATCGATTCTCAATCTGTGCGTGAGGGGAGAAAGACACAACCAAAGCAAAATGTGGAAGAGACCATCGCCCACATAGTGTAGGGACTCCCAGCACCCAATTGATCCTCAATACAATCGCTGTAGAATTTGCACAAACCAGAAAAGGGTAAAGGAACAAACTACCACTTTATACAGGAAAGACAAAATGCAACCCCACTGAACTATTGATGCCATTACAAGCTCAAATTGACGGTGGACATAACAGAACAATACGCAGTCTGAAATTGATGGGAAAAGATACAAAACTCTGTGTGAATAGAGGAAGAACATTTTCTCCGATTAGCAAGCGGTGTGTGAAGGAATGGCCAACCCCCACAATGGAAAATGTGGATTCCTTTAACTCCGTCACGTGAATAAACTGAACAGACTCACGAGCTGGTTAGTGGGTAGACCATCCGCACGTCGTGGAGAGTGAGAGCAGGCGTAGGCATGGTAGTGGTTTTTGCCAGCAAATTGCTGCCCCAAAATATCAATGGAATAACTAAGGGTGGTGGTTTAAGGAGACAAAAAGAGAGTGGGACACATGGCTTCTCCCCCATGACTCAATGTTCAACATTCCCCTTCCCTATCCTTTGGAATCATGCCCCTTCTCAATTTAGTTGTAGTGAACATAGATGGTTGGGTTATTTAATTAAAATGTGTGTTTACATGATGCCACAATTTAATATATGCCGTATATCCCGATATACCATCGGTGAAAATTCCAAATCCGAAACACAACAAAACCAAATCGATGGTGGGGCCTTGGCCTTTAGCTCCACACCATGATTATTTGCAATATAATTATCATGTATATTTAATGCAGGTGGGGTTAAAACCAGGGTATTACAATCAGTAAGCTTTCCATCCCATTGTATCATGTCGAAGCTTAGGATCTTCTGTAGTCACTCCCTCTAAAGCGGAGCATCATATTCCCTCTTTCGTACTCTATGCATTGAAACATTATGTACTGGAGTGACAAGTAGCTTCCTCTGCTACTAATATTCTATGTATCCATCTAGGGTCACTGGATACCAAGATATTCTATCTTGAACCTTTTCAAAGGTTCTTCTCGCACCCATCTTTGAGCTTGTAATCCTCTATAGGCTTTCATCTTGAACCTTGTAGCAAAGTTTAAGATCTTCATCACTCTAAGTGATCTTCAAGCTCCTTATGTATGTGTTATCCCATGGGTGTCTTTTGATCTTGTACAAGGTCTTCTTTAATTTTCACACATGAGCCTACCTGTCATGTGTCTTAACCTTCAGTGGCTACAAATGTCTCTTCGTAGTCTATGCCTTCTTTCTGTGAGAAGCCTCGTGCTACGAATCTTGCCTTGTATCCCACGATGTTTCCTTCTATTGCATGTTGGATCTTGCAGATCCACTGTGGACTTCCCTTCAAGTTTCGATACCGCATCCTAGACATCATTCTTCTTGACATGGTACTCTCCTTCCCTTTCTTCTTAGCTACTTCTTCATAGCTGGAAGGGTCTGCATTAATGATGTCGTTCAACAGTGTCACATACCTAGAGTGTGTCTGAGGCCTTTTCATATTATTCTTCATTTTGGATTATTTCTTGAATTGTCGTCACTTGTTCTTCGGAACAAGTATCGTCCTTCTTTTCTTGTAGGTGATTGTACGTGATCTTTCCTACAAGTCAAATGAATTAGTTGTATGGTTAGAAACATTTCATAAGGAATATTCATAATGGAAAATTCTTATGCATAAATATATAATCATGCAACTATTTTAGCCAATACAACATTCATCCATGTCTCACGGAAATTTTCTAGATGCCTTCCATCTCTACCATGACATCATTGAGATTGTGCACTAATCCAATATGTTAGCAAAGTTTCATTCTAGATAAGTAGCAATGGAGAGTTGTATAGCACCATGGGCTACTTACCCATCACATGCATATTAGTAGTATACTGTCATTAATGCAAACAGTTTATCATGCATAACACATCAACTAAATATAAACAAATGCATAACAAAATAATATCATGAAATGACAATTGAATACTTATCTTTATTTGTTTCGTGGGTAGACTCCTTCTTGAGACTTATGCTTCATCATCTTCTTCATTCATGACATCATCATTTCTTATCCAAATTCTAAGATGGATAAGAGGTTCTTCAAGAGTTTATTCCTTTGTATTCCTCATCGCTTGAGGGATCTTCTTTGAATCGTGAGAGCTTGATCTTCAGTTGCTCCCATCTTCTCTTTCTCTTATTATGAGCTAAGCTTCATCTTGTGTGCGCTCTTCCCAGAGTCTGCTAAAGGTAATCACTTCCTTCTAGTGCACATTCCTTGAATGAATGAATACCTTAATCCTAGGAGGCCATTTAAGGTGGTTATCACAATTTCTGTATTCTCTATTTCTTCATCCACTGCCTCAAGTTGTTCTTTGATTTTAGAGACCCTTGTAAAGTATGACTGTATGGTCTCTGCATTCTCGATCTTTACATTCTTCAACTGGTTTCCCAAATTCATCTTCTGATTTATGTTCTTCCCTTCAAATAGCTTGGTCAAGGAATCAAACATTTCTTTAGGTGTATTTAGGGAAGACACTAGTTGTATAAGGTGATCATTGATTGAATCAAAAATTATCCTCTTGACCGAGTTCTTCTTGTGTAAGGCTTTAGCCTCATCTCCCTCTGGAATTGGAACCTCTCCACTTATGTAGGTGTCCAATTCATTTTCTTCAAGAACCAGTGAAAACTTATACTTCCATGCTTGAAAGGTTTCATCTTCACCAATCTTGTCATGAAGCCGGTGTGATAGGTCATTTTGAAATGAGGACCTCAAATGTAAATAGCAAAAGATTAGATCTTACCGATTTGAGGTGTCCGTCTTGGTTCCGGATCTGGCTGATCTAGGGTTTGTCAAAGAAACCCTGATTTTCAAAACTTGGAATATTTAAGATCTGATTAGATAGAAAGATGGGCCTCTTCAAGGTGAGCTTTCCAATGTACTCCTTTTCTAAAAACAGTGGAGGGAATCTCCCAGAACAGGAAGCCCTAGTTTCCAAATTCGTCTACAGAAATTCCTGATATTGTTTCTGCAGTATCTCTGAAATTGCTATTCCTCTGTGTTTGAAATTTTGTACTGAGGTAGACTCGTCTGTCATATTTCCAAACCCATAGGTTTTATTAGAATTGGATTCATGAATTGGGACTTATGATAGTTTTCCCACATTGGCTTAATTCAGGACTGTTCAACATAGTGAACTTGTACTGACAGCCACATCTCACTGTTTTACCTTCGGGGTATGAAATTTTTACCACATAAATTAAATTTCGTGCCCTATCTGGAAAATCTTGAGAAATTTAATTTGGAGCTTCGTATCCCAAGATATAGCAATTATCCCTATGTGTCTTATTTAGGGATCAATCTTGGAAGAGGCTGGAACCCTGATTTGGAAGAATCATATCTCCCAGAATATAGTGAATATGAGGTTGGAATTGTTAAAAAGGGTACAATAGGATTTTATCTTCGGCTTGTGAAAATTTTTTCCCCTGATACTACTTTAATCCCAAGATATAGTGAATGTGCCAAAACTACCAGTTTTAGTATTTTAGGGTTTTTCAGGCCCGGGGTTAAACTAGGGTTTGACTTTCCCAGAGTTTTACTCAACCAAAAACTTCGACCTTGGTCTCTAAACTTTGATTTTGATGAGTAGATAAATCCTATGCTGGGCTCACTCAAAAATTCCTCTTCAGTAAAAAGCCCTGATTTCCCGCAGCAAAAATTGAAAATGCCCAGAATCAAATTATGCTTTGAGAGAAAGATGCACCCTTCAATGGAGAGTCAACCTAGCCTCCTTTTGTTGATGATCTATGGAGAGATAACCAAAAAGTAAGAATCCCTAGCTTTCGTAGCTACACAGTGTCTTCTTCTCAGGTTGGCTCTGATACCATGTTAGATTTTTATCATTTAAGCAATATGATCTAGGATCTTATCTGAGAGAATAACATGCACAGCAACAATCACAAGAGACAAGAGACACAAAGAATTTTCCTTGGGGAAACCATAAAGGAGAAAACCCTGCAACTTCCTCGGAGATAGATTGAGCACCCATAGCAAAAGTGAAACCTGAAAACATAAAGATGATCTCCGACAGTTGATCTCTCTCACTTGTGCCAGCACTTCCTCTCTCACTCATGTGCCCCAATAGAGTGACTGTGTATGACAAATAAAGAGGCTCACTCTCTATTTATACTAATTTCTGACTTGACAATTCCTTACCAGGGTCGACATATCTAGGAGAGTCTAATAACCCTAGTGCCCCACAACTGTGGGGACTTTTCCCCCGATCAATAAGGAGGGTTAACCTCAACTCAATTGTGGGGACTATTGCCCCGACTTACAACGGAGGGTTAACCTCAATGACTCTACATGAATTTATTATATTAATTACTCTCCCGATAGGAACAGCAGGGTACAATATAAGATATACAAGTGAATACATTCTGAAGTTACAAATACATCAACATATTGTTTATGATAAATGACTTAATTTGCAGTTGAGAGTAAATTGGGTTGGGCATTAAACAATGTTTGAAATGGAGGTTGAAACCCCAAATTGCAAAAACATTTTATGTTTTAGGAGACATTATGTTTTAATTTTATTACAAAGTTTGTAATTATTGACCAAGTGGGGTCAAGGATAATTGTATTTAATTGCTGAATATTTTATTAATTAATAAATTAAAGATGAGACAACAGCTTAAGGAGGCTGTTAAATGAGTGTTTACTAGCTGCTTGGTAGAATAGACTAGGTTGAGAGCAGATTGACATTTGCCAGCATCCTCAAACTACTTCTAGCTGTTGCAGGAGGCAACTTCCCTATTTTTGTGGTCATGTTCCCCAAGAAAGTGGAACAAGAGCAGGTGGCTCATTAAGTGAAAAATTGACCCAAAAGACTGAGGCATGCTAATAAAACTACCCATTGAATTCAGTTGAGGCTGCTCATTCTTTACTTCTGAAATTTTTGACTAAAATTTATGCATAAGAAATTCGATGGAGGGGACAAGAAAAAGTGTTTGAGTGGAAAGTGTTGATTTGTTGAACTAGTGCAGTTGTTTTGAGCTGAGTTCTTACTGCTATAGGAAAAAATATTACTGCTGATTACTCTATGGTGTTGCAGGGGTTTCTAAACCTGTTCTCTCACCCAGTGATTTCAACCAGGTGGACCAGTAGACATGCTCGATGGTCCTAATATTTGCATCTTAGCAGTCTTCAGGAGTTGGTTGGGAGGAATGGGCTCCTTAGGTTGTTGTCTCCTCTGCTATATTACCAGGTTCTAAATGTGATTTTTATATTCTTTATGCAAGCATAGGAACTGGAATGTATAAATTTAGGATTTGATGCATCTATATGACTGATTATTTTGTTTGTTAGTTAAATCTTTTATTGATCCAAGATTTATAAATTATGTTCATATATGTATTAGAATAAATGATATAGGGTTAGTTTATATTTACTAATGAGTGAATTACCTGGCTGTATTTTTCCACACCTTCAAGAAGGTAGTACTCTAGTACAGTAGGTGAAATTAAGTTTGATGATTAAATCAAATCAAGAAATGTAGGAATATGATTATTTAATTTCTACTGTTAAATCTTTATAGGAATGTTTAGAAGAAAGATTCCTCTATTTTCAGAAGTTTCCTTAGTTAGAATACATCTGTTTAAAACATAAACAAAAAACTATCATAAAAGAAGGTCTCTTGAAAACCAGTACATAGTTTGTGTAACTGTGTTCCTTTTAACACAGTAATAATCACTATCTATAAGCTTAACCTATTATAAATATATATAATTATTAATTACTACATAAAACAGAAAAATAACGTAAATAGGAATAACTTGGATTATATAATCAGTATAATGAAATTTTAATAATAACTTAGGTTTTTCCAATAACAACTAAGTAATTTCAGTGATACTGTAACTAAAACATCAGATATCTTTTACATCAAATTAAAAACAATAATAATGCAGAGTTTTAATTCAAAATAAAAATACAAACCCTAATTAAGGAAAACAGTAAACCAAGTCTTTCTTTCTTTCCTCTTTCCAAAAATAGGGTATTTACAGTTTTATCATTTCCTCAATAATCAAATTCTTCTTTACATAATTATAATAAATTGCCCGAAATTAAATAATTTTTTGCACAGAAACAGAGTTTATACTATTTATCATTTATATACTAAAATAAATAACAAAGATAAATCAAATTTACACAGTCATACTCGGGTTTTAGTGTCAAACCCTTTTCCCTTTTTATTATTTCATAAACCAATCCTTAAACTAAAAGGAAAAACCCAAAAGCTAGTTTTCACTTTAGATTACCACATAATAATCTCATCTTAACAAAATCAAAATTATGGACTTTTACAAACAGCGAAACCTTTACATTATCTTTTATCAAATCATTCACTAGATACAGGTAAATAACCATAAGGTTCTTCAAAACTTCTTTAATCTAAGCTTAAACTAAACTGAAATATCCAACACAGGAAAAGAAAACCACGACGTCCAAGTCTGTCAAAGACTCCTTCCTACACAGACCAATGCACCCTTAATTACTATCAAAACCTTTGCAAGTTACAAACAGGTGTTTACATTTTGTGAAACCCTAAGAAAAACTTAAACAATCGAATAGAACAGTCTATGGCCACACGGCCTTTACAACCAAAAGCATTTTTCAACGCAGCTACGGAAAGGGAGCTCAAGTCTCGGCAAGACAGTATCCTTCCAAAACCCACACATTCACCACAGAAAGAACCTTAGGCATGAAATTGAGGCTTACCCGGTTGCTTAAGATGCGTGGAACCTTTTTCCTGAAGTCTTCCAGCTCACAGTCGTGAGACTTCACCTGTAGAGAAGGTTGCATATTAGAATGGAGAAATGTTAAGTTCGTTGTTCAAAAGAAAACCTTGTTACAGTAATAAAATTTATGGCATTGCAGAAAGGGTTAAAATGAGTTACCTAGAGATTTTATCCTCAATCGCAAAGTACTTTTTTTGTACAGCAAACCCTGGCAAAAGAAAAATTCTTACCCTAGCAACTGAGCAGGAGAAATGCCAAGAACCTCGACGAGAATGAGAAAGCCACGGTAAAATCTATGGCGAAACCAAATCTCCCCACTGCCATTGAAATCCACAAAGTAAGCTGCGAGTTTAGAACCAGAGACCACACTATTATCAATCAAAGGAGTTAGCTTGGTTGTTACGTTGGTTAAGACACTCACAAAGCTAGACATTGGCATCGAAGGCTGTCACTCATAGAAACAAAACGATGGCATCAAAGGCCCATGAGGCCAGGAGCCTGGCGGTGCTTCTTATAGCAGCAAAAGGTATGGTAAACAATGCGAGAATTTAGGGTTTAACATTTTTGTAGTAGGGTTTACCAACACCTAAACCCTATCCACTAACCGAAAGCCAAGTGGATTCCACCTTGACTTTGATTTTGTGGGTGTTTCTCTATAGTTCGAGAGCGTGAGTGAAGCCTACAAAAGGTTATTCATAACCTTTGTTAGTATTTTGGTTAAAAACTTATAAGTACAAGATTTCAAGTATAGAGATGCTTTAGCATAATTTTTGGTAAAGGTATTATAGTTTAGTTTTGCATAGATAGGGTTATACTTATTATATAAACACCTTATAGTGAGTATTAGGTTATGCAAAGGTTTTTGGTTTATATTTGTTCTTTAGGTAATGAACTTTCCACCCCTTAAAACAAAGCATTAATACTACATGTATAGTCATATAATGTATTCTTTTGCACTTTCACATGGTAAAAACCTAGGTAGTTAGTAAAGTTATACTCCACATAATATCGTTAGTTTCATATATATAAATGTCATTTCTTTTATACCTTATGACAATGCCTAGACTTATGTAATACTTGCTTATGTAACATTTGAATGTATGTTGATACAAGTGCATATAAATTACCTTGGTAACAAGTAATAATGTATTGCAAGATTTAGTTTGCAAAATTAATCATTCTCTAGAGTTGCATGTAGGATTAGGATTTAAAATAACAACAAAAGGATAAATATAGGATGTACAAGTTATATTCAAAATTAGGTGGAAAGCATCTGCTTCTATTTCTGCTTGGATTTCTAAGTACTTATGCTTATAAATAAATAAATAAGAAGTAAATATATAGGCAAATATATAGGCAAATATTATGTCCTTAAACCAAGAATAAGAAGGTTAACAACTTAGACCTCAAACGTTGTGTAACAACTTAACAATTTCAATATTTGGAAAAGATACAGGTTTGACAATACCTTCTTTTTCTCAAAGCTGTAAACTAAACAAATAATCTAGCATTTTCCTTTTACAAGTTGAGATAATTAATCTCGATCCTGAAACTGAGATACAAAACGTCTTCCCTGAAAAAAGACCTGTACAAGAATCATCATTTCACTGCATTAGCTTCAAAATTTAAGTAAGCCTCGGGCATGAACTGAAGTTCCTTCATTTTAAACAGGAAACAAACTTTAGTACATAGTAAACAAATAGTTGTTTTTAGCTCATACTACTTCGAATCATTACCTACTAAATCAATCTTTCAATACTTAATTATGAATGCAGATAGTGAAGTGTGCAGTTATAGAAATTAATAAAGGAATTGGTTTTAGTTTCTAGATTAGACCCTTTAGGATGTTAATTGTTAGGAGTTAAGTTACCCTCTTTATCAATGATTTTAAACATTAATTGTCGCAAGAAAAAATTTAAATTTTATGAAAATTTGGGGTTTTACAAGCCACCCAATTGTTGCTCCAATTACAGCAATTGAACCCAAACCAAGAAATGTGAGGATCCCATTGTTCTAATCTCCTACAAACATCAATGGCATTTGAAATCATCCATCAATTCTTAGGTCCCATGGTCTCTGTTGCATATCATTCATCATCATTGTTGCTTTTCATAATCTGTCAGTCCATGGGATGTCAAGATCCATCCACCATATTGTAATTTTTTCACCCCCAATGCACATTAGTTCATCATTGTTGCTTGTCATAATATGTCACTCCATGGGATGTCAGGATCCATCCACCATATTGTAATTTTTTCACCCCCAATGCACATTAGTAAACCTGTGAGCCTCTCCAAAAAAATATGAATCTCTTCATGTGCAAACAAGACTCTAGTCTCATGGATCACATTGCTATCACGTGTTCTACCCAAAAATATTGAGTATAACTCCCTTTCATTGTTGTGCATGAGACAAGTATGGAGCGGTGCAAGTAGATGCCATCGTTGCTCACCATACTAAAGGAGGGACAAGGGTGTGTTTGAGTGATCAAAAACAACATTTCCTTTCACATCCTCATGCGCTAGGAGTGAAGTAAAGTAGTCCAACTGCAACTATATACAAAATTCATCGACTAAAACAGTAGATGCATGGTCTCTTTTGTTAGTTGTTTCAATAAGAATGTATCGGTGTGCCTCATTCAAAGATGTGACTTTTCTCCACAAAGGCAAGATGATTTGTTCCTTGAATAAGAAAAATAACTCAACATGATGTATGCCAATATCCTCATGGAAATTTGCTTGTGCAACTACCTTCCACCTAACATGAGTAGAACTCTTTCTGTAAGGTATCTCCATGTGTGTCATGTGGATGAATGACATCAAATGGAAACCAAATGTGCATAGGCTTCTACTCATATAACAGGGAACTATGAGAGATGTCAATGGAATCATAATATGTGCTCTCTCCTACTAAAGTCATCAACCTTATAATGCATCTACCTATAGATGGACAGTTCTCTCTACTGCTTGATACCAAGGAAACGATCTCAAGATATATGTTGTTGGGGCCAAGTGGAATGAACTCAAATACATCCTTCCCAAATGATCCTTACTCACATAGAGAAAGTTCATGATCTTCCTGGTGTGAAACAAGTGTTGTGCAAAAATCCCCTTATCATTGCTACCATCAAGCACTTGCATCAATAAACACTCCTCATGCTCACCTTGCACATGAGGATCCCCCAATGCAACATGTGTGCAATCAGCCACACACATCACATCACTAGTGGTCCTAAGAGAGGAAATAGGATCTCCCAAATCCATATGAAGTTGCTCTCCTTATGTTGTTGCCTTGTCTTCAACAAATTTGAGATCCACGTCTCTATCCATAAACATATACAAGTAGTCTTCCTTCATATTTTCCATATCTCCTTTAATTATGCATATTTCATAGCTAGAGACTCTCCCAAAAACTACACCTTGTCTCTCCTCCAATTGAATTCTCCCATTAATATCCTCCATGAATATATGTGCACCATCAGTTATGGAAAACACTTGCAACATCCTCTCTTCGGTGACTAGGAGTAAGCTCTCCAAGTCACTCCATGACTGCTTGAAAACACCAAGTGTGTTATCATGTCTGAGATCATCCACCATACAAGAATCATGCAGACTTCCATCCAACAATCCATCCCTCTCACTGCAATGATCCTCGACACTAGAAACTTGAGTTTCAATTCCAGTAGACTTAACCATCCAAGATCAAAATTCTCTCCAGTAATTGATGCAACCTCATGGTGACAAAAATCAATGGTGTATTCTGGAATGTAATCATACCTTTGTATCATGTCTCCCTCCTCAGGTAGTGGATCTTTGGTAGCATACTCTTCCATCAAATATACTAGTGTCCATCCAACTAGTGAGGGATTGTGCTCTACTTCATTATGAAACACTGGTGATGGATGAGAGGTTGAACTCTACCACAACATATGCTCCACTTTTTTGCGCACACTATTGACAATATGACTTAATATTTCTTGATATGTGTTGCAGTAAGGATCCTCATTCGAAAACAACCTTTCAAATTTGAAACTGAAAATGTATCAAAAAGGAAATAAATCTTGTATATCTTTCCTTATTGTTTTGTATTATCTAAGGTACTTAGAAGGATTGACCCCTAGAGGATTTCCCCCATAGCACACTCTTCAATCAACAATATTGAACTCTGGTGGATTAGACTTTTTGTTCTCTATGCACACAATGTCACACAAGGAGTCAATGGCCTCATGCACCACCTACAGTCCACCATCAACATAGATAATATCTTCCTCAAAACAGGATGCTTCCTCGTCATCCCATTCATAAACATCACTAGTTTGTTCTAGTATCATAGTTGCAAAAGTATGCTTCAAAGCTTAGATCTTTAAACTTTGTTTCTCATAGGTGCAGAGGACCATGCTCTGATACCATTGAAATGTACCCAAACCCAGTCAAGGAAAACTAACTTAAACTTACAACTTTGACTCACAAAGGATGGATTTGGAACACCTACAAGACTTATTGCAATGTGGACTCAAGGGTCTTACTTCAACAATTCCACATTCGGGAGTGCATCACACCTAGGTAGAATCCTTTGGCTAAACCAAATGCTTCAAGGCAAAGGCCCCTTGAATTATGTGGTAACTCCACTGCTTCTGGTGCAGTACTGGAAGTAACTAAAACACTAGTAGTAAATTTTAAATATCCCCAACTTGATGTGGAATCTATTAGAGTTTATATACAAAAGTTTGCCTAAAAGAAAGTAACTAGGAGTAAGGTTTGAAACTTGGACTAGTGAATTGGACAATTTCCAAACAGTTTCAAATGGCATAAGAGGATCATGATTTTTTGTTCTTATAATAGTGATGTGATCAAATACATCATATTTAGCTATAGGGACCTTCAAACAAATATCTAGGAGCATGGTGAATAGTTAGATTCATCAAAATTAAAAAATTGCCAATTTCTTCAATGATAGTGCACATAGTGAAATTACTAGTTTCTTAGCAATTCCAAATGGCATCCAAGGGTCATGAATTGCTAATCTGTTACTTGGAACATATCCTAATACACTTTGATAGAAACAAATGACCCACCGACTTATCTTTGGAAACATTAACGGAAGAATCACAACACATAAATTAAATATTGTATGCATATTTTTAACATTAACATATGAGCATGAAACTTGGGTAAAATCACACCGAGGATATATTTGATTGGATGGAAAACCTATGAAAATTTATGGCTGCTCAAGAAACTGATATCTATAGAGAAATCGGATGCAATAATGGCCACAGAAAACCAAAATATTTACATGAGAAAAAAGATGGGCAAACATCTCCAGAAGGTGAATTTTTGCTTGATAAAAATTGGGTTTTCAGGATGTATTTCAGCCCAGACTTCATATCGGTAACCCAGAATGCGCACTCCAATTGATATTGAGAAAATAATATCAAGAGGACAACCAAAAACATCTATCAAGAACCATGGGTGCATCCTCCTTACCCCAACACACACCAAACTGAAACTAGCACTACAAATACACCATAGCGATTTTTGCTTCTATTGGGCTTGGGGAAAGGGTGCAAGGAATAAGCGCAAACGAAGAAATGCACAAGAATCAAGTCACTGCGCAAGCACAAGCAAGTAAAAGGGAGCCCGCGATGGGTATAGAAGGAATCTGTGTGGGCCAAGAATGTTGCATGGAAGAGGAAATCTGCACAGAAGAAGGAATATGCGGAAAAGGGGAACTATACGGAAAGGAAGATGTCGCAAGGTAAAATAGTAACACAAGTGTAGAATAACAACCGAAAGCGACAGGATGATCGTGGGTGTTGAAGTCATCTTAGGTCAGTGGATGCCACATGAGTGAACGTAGGTTGTAAGTAAGTTCATTAGTGCCTCGTGTCAAGTCATGATCACCACAGTTGTAGCCTGAGGGGCGGCTGTTGGTGACAGTTAACAGACTGCCTGTATGAAGT
Organism: Pseudotsuga menziesii; assembly: GCA_001517045.1. Classification (NCBI taxonomy): domain Eukaryota; kingdom Viridiplantae; phylum Streptophyta; class Pinopsida; order Pinales; family Pinaceae; genus Pseudotsuga; species Pseudotsuga menziesii. The sequence goes on along the minus strand of LPNX010792336.1, from coordinate 169,563 downwards.
CGATCCTGTGTGGTCATGTAAAATAGTATAAAAAGAAGGGATTCAATAGTTAGAGGGTTGGTCCTTGGTTGATAATTGCTTGTTGTTGTTTACTTTCAATTGTTTTAGAAGGATTGCTAGAGGGGAGATCTTTGAGAGGGCAGAGCGAAGAGGAGAGCTCTGAGTGGTAGAGTAGTTGGAAGTCTGCAGGATGCAATCGGGGTTAGTGCAGTAGAAGAGAAGCTCTACCATAGACATGCAGATGCTAGAGGAGTCTATCCAGGTCGTGTGCAGATCAATAGATGGTAGCATTAGATTAGGATAAATAAGACAGAGAGCATGAGAGCAAGAAAGAGTTTGAACAGAAAGCTAGATCTAAGATAGTCTGCAGTTAAATGCAGGCTAAAGGTACCATATATTTCTCATTCCAGATGAAGTGCACCTTATGGTTTTTCCCAGATGGGTTTCCACATGAACTCTCTTGTGTTTTGATGATTGAATGTGTATGGTTGTTTATGTTTCTGTTATATTATGCTTATGATGCAAGTCATGTCCTATTTGAATGAATGTCGTACTGTCAATAGAAGTCTGAATGCATGAATAAGTTAGTATGCACTGCTTCTAAGTATTATCTTATGTCTATGGCACAAGCGTTGCTGCACGTATGTTATATTGAGCCTCTCTGTTAGCTTGCTTTTATATTCCGTTATGGTTAAAGTACTAAGGCTGAATCTGTGTCACAACATTAGTAGATAATAAGATATATGCACGGTGTGCGCTACAGTTCGGCGGAAATGACTCCATCCTTGCAACTTGGTCGAGCTCCTTGGTCGTGTGACAAGGGACTATAATCCCTCAACAAATCGTGGAAACATGGGTCTGGCAGTTACCCATCGAAGAGATATCTCGGGTTAGACTGTGCCTGATCTGCAGGCATTGCCGATAGGGATTGCTCTGTCGGGACGGTATCTCGAGTGTTTGTTGGGTTGACGGGCTGTGCAGAACCTAGGTTGTACGAGTTAGGAAAAGTGTCCAACAAATGGTTCTGTTGCCGGAACCTGGTTGATGAAAACGAGGGAGATGTTGTGGCGCCCGACCAAGAGTGAAGTTGAGGATTTGCTGGAGTTGAAGACGTTGGTATTTGCGCTAAAGGAAATCGAGGCTTCACAGCTAAGTTTTGAGAACTATGTACATTGATATCTATATTGAGATATCAATGAGATTTTCTTCACAGAATTCCCCATTATATTGAGGGAGTGGTTGTCAAAGTTACTGACCCGACAAACTAACTTCCAAAGAAGAGGAGTAGCTGAGTGGACCGACCAACTAACATAAAAAAGTAGCACACGTAAATAACCCTATTTCCAGAGCTGTTGATTTTTGGATTGATAGCATATTAGAAGGATATATTACTGAGTTTGTTGTTGAAGCAATAAAATCACATAGCGAGATAGAGAGACATTTTTTCTAAGAACCTCAGGGAAGGTACCTTATGTCTATAAACCTGTGGATTAAAATGCTCCTTTATGAAAAGGGTATTTTACAACTCAGGGATTGAGTCGCACAATCTATGAGGGGGAGATGCTGTGTAAAATTTATGAATAATATGGAAGGTGGTAAGCAGAAATGTTCCTAGGAAGCTCAGAAGACGATTTGGACACGGGATTCCTAAGAAGTGGAAGGAGGTTTCGGTTAGGGAAGAGGAGGAATGTAGCAGGAGGCAAGAGAGCTTATAGCATACCTAGGGAAGGTGAATATGGATGTGATTCACACCTAGATGAAGGATCCTGCGATGAAGAGGAGGATTATAGTCTGATTTCTGAGAGAGCAGAATTGGAAGAGTTTATAGAGACGCCAAGGATAGGACGTGACTATGGCATTCTAGGAAGATCACCTAAAGTGAGACCTAGAAGTTCCTCACCTGAACAGCGTGTAAACACTAGTAGACCTAGTGTTGGGAGTTGGGACTAGTGCGCAAGGAATCCCATCAGTGAACCCAGTAAATCCAGCGAATCCGGGGAAACTAGTGAACAACCCCAACGTCACCCTAATGGCGAGGACAAATGTTAGAATACCCACATTCAATGGGAATGGAACAAAGGATCCAGAACAGCACTAGTTCCTCTATGAGCTAGTATGGATGGTCTGCCTCATTATCAATGATCAAATCCAAAAAGCACAAATGATTACAACTCTCCGAGGCCGCGTGTTGGATTGGTTCATGAAGTATTGTGTAGTACCGCTGGGGCAGCCGCGGGAGGACTCTTAAGGAGATTTGATGTGCAATGATCTCATAATTCAGAAATCCTCAATCTGAGTCCCAATGTATAACCGAGATCAAGGAGATTAAGTAGGATCCGGCAGAAATAGTATGGGACTTTGATCAATGGTTCAAAACGTTGATGGCCAAAGTAAGCTTCTCGATGTTGAACGTGCAACATAAAGAGTGGTTTATTGCTGAGCTACTACTACACATTAGAGGACAATCATGCAACAAAAGGTTGTGACACAAACGGAGGCACTGGAATTGGTGATGAAGCTAGAAGCTTCACCTATTGGATATGGCATCGCAGGAATGATACAGATTTAGTCACAATTGGCTAATCTGACGATTCAACTCCATGACATAAAAAGAGGAAAAGAGGTGCAGGAAGACCTCTGGTGTACGCGATGCTGGACCAATGGTCATACCAAGGATGACTATCCAGCTCACATGAACTACATCTTGTCCGGTGCACCAAACCCATTAAGTACCTAGAGGCTTCCCTGGTGTAGCATATGCCGGACAAGAGGACACAGCAACGTAGATTACATGTTACTGTAGAAGATGGTATGTACCCCAGCTAGTTTGTATTGTAAATTTTGTAGATCTGTAGGCCATGATGAAAAATATGGGGCCTACAAACTTCTGAGAGAGAAGACAGTAGATACATATCTAATGAAGATTGAGGAGCAAATAAAGATTCAACAGGTTGTGCCTCAGTTTCAGGCTGCATCTCAGTTTCAACCTGTGCAACAGTTTCAGATGGCACCACAGTTTCAGAATATGGCCTCGTATAACCCGTATCAACAGCAATATTAGCAACAGTAATACCTGCCTCAACCTTAGTTGAGGGGGGGTGGAAATTACAGGGGCCGAGGAGGAGGAGGATTTGGCCGAGGAATATGGCCAGTGTTATGCTACAATTGTGGAGTGCAGGGCCACTATGTTAGAGACTGACCTAAACCTGTGAAGACATGCTCATATTGCAAACAAGAGCACAATGTGGAGCAATGTCCACAACTTTTCACTAGACAGCAAGCATGAACGATTGGAGCAGCTAACCCAGCACCAAATCCTACGCTCAATGCTCCCAACCCAAATGATAATGCCAACATACAGATGATAGTCACAGAACCATGGGAACCAACTGTAGCGGTGGTAACAAGTGGAGGTGATGTGACGGGTGCAGATCAAGCTACGCAAATAGAGCATGCGACGCAAGCACAACCATTGGTATGGCCCACCGTACAAAAGAAAACACCACTTGATGTTCAAGAGAAGAAGCTCATATTCATGGATGTACACCCATATTTCATAGGAACTGAACAACCATCCACCTCAGGATAAGTGAAAGATATGCCTGAGAGATTCTAGAAGATATTCGAACAACGGGCTACAAGCAAGAGTGCAAATAAGGTTAGTAAGCTCAAACCATTCCTGTCAAGTTGTTTGGTGCTAATCCAGGACAAGGATGCACTTGCAGAGTTGGAGGCGTTGATAGAGACACTTCCGGAGGAAGACCCACTAGCAAAGAAGGTTAACAGTGTCAAGACAAAGTTCAAAATGGGATGTGAACTCAGGATGTTCGCAAAAATTGGTGATTATGACATGGACTATATCATCCTCGACTTGGGATCCGATGTTAATATTTTAACGCGCCAGACGTGGGAAATAATGGGCAAGACACCCCTAGAATGGTCCCCAATTCAATTAAGGCTTGCTAATCGGGCAAAGTTCCTGCCCATTGGTAGGTTGAGTCAAGTCCAAGTGGATATTGAAGGATTGCGGACTTCGATGTCATCAATATAGTAGATGATACTAACCCATATCCCATGCTGCTAGGGATTGATTGGGTGATGGGAAATCAAACTATTATAAAATTCAAAAGAAGGATCCTATTGTTTTAAGATGATGAGATGAGGGTAGTTGCGCCTCTCAACCCACTGGAAGGACAGAGATACGTTGAACCGATGTTCAATGAAGGGCATGGTGATCACCTTGACAACATCTATAATGCCACTGTCCTTAAAGAGGATTGTATTAATCCTACTGCAAATGGTAACTTGAGCTGGAGATGCACGAGTTCATGTACATCAAACTCGAGGGAGGCACTTGAGAACTGGCAGAACCGATTACATGAAGTCTCTATGAGTAGATGTGCCAGGATAACTAAGTTTGTCTAACGAGTGGGAACTCAGTCGCGGCCGCTGCCTACATACGAAGGACTACCTAACTTGGCAACATTCTTGACTGAGTTTGAAGAATTAGTAAGAGAGCCATAGCGACTATCTATGTTGGAATTTGAGCTAAAAGCTACACCCACGATATGGTGGGGTATGCACAAAATCTCGATAACTGAATGGCCGCAGTGTATATGGTTGTTGGAAGTAAGGTTCGGAGATGAGGACGCAACTGTGGCACAAAGGTATACAGGGTTATCGGACCCTGTTGAACACTTGGAGCATTGTTTCGCATAATTTTCAAACTACCTGTGCCAGGAATGGGTTCACCACTTCATCCATACTCTCGGAATGGAACCCACATGCTGGTACGCATCTATGGAGCTGCACCAAGAAACAAGAGAATGGTAAAAGGTTGCACAAAATTTCACATGCACATTCCAGTTCGCAGACGAGCAACCAACAGTTGATATCACGCTGAAGGCTATTAAGGAGAAGATATTCATGGATATCCCACTGGAGGTTGCGTATTGTCAACCTTGCACTACGCATTCCCATCAGTGCTGGGAGACAGTTCAGCACTGGATGACATGCTATCTCCTCTCTGGAGATCCAGAAGATGATCCGATTAACATCAATATTCCAGAGTCGAAAGGATCACATGTAGTAGAAGGAAGCGGTATTTCCAGTGAGTAGTTCATCAAGCCGTTAAAGGTCAATACATTTAACATTGGGTCGGACAAAAATCTGAAATTTGCTAACATTGGAGAATATTGGGATGAAGAGACAGTAGCCAAACTCACTGATCTATTACATGAGTTCCAAGACCTATTCTCGATGAACTTCAGGGAAATGAAGGGGATAGTAGGAGATTTGGGCAAAATGAAAATCCCGCTCAAGCCCAATGCAATACCAGTAAAACAGTGCACGTACAAACTAAATCCACGCTATAAATAAAAAGTGAAAGCAAAACTAGATCGCATGTTGGAAGCAGGAATCATTGAACCTATTGAAGAGTCGGAGTGGATAAGCCCTATAGTGATTCAGGACAAGAAGGCGATAGGCGAGGTCAGGATCTGTGTCGACCTTAGGAAGTTGAATGATGCCTGCTTACATGATCCATTCCCAACATCTTTCACAGATGAAGTCTTGGAGAGCATTGGCGTACAAGAAATGTACTCATTCACGGATGGATTCTCGGGCTACCATCAAGTCAGAAGTGCACAAGAGGACAGTCACAAAACAACCATTGTAACGGAATGGGGATGCTACCAATACATGGTAATGCCCTTTTGCCTTAAAAATTCCCCTGCTATTTTCTCTAAATAGTAGTTTCTGCTTTTAAATATTTCATTCACAAATTTCTTGAAGTATATTTTGATGACTAGATGGTCTTTGTTCTTGTGAGAGACCATACTGAGAATTTGCGCATGATGCTGGAAAGGTGTCATCAGTATCAAATTGCAGTGAATTTGAGAAAATGCATATTTTGTGCACCATTTGGTGTATTGCTGGGCCATGTAGTATGCCGCGACGGGATCCTGATTGACCCCGCGAAGGTGGAAATTATTCTAGGCCTGCCACCACCCACATCGGTCATGCAACTCAGATCCACATTGGGACATACTGGATATTATCAAAAATTCATAAGAGGGTACGCGAAGATAACTGCCCCAATGGAGAAGATGCTAAAAAAGGACGCCAAATTCGAGTGGAACAAATACTGTCAAGGAAGTATGGATAAGCTAAAGCAAAAAATGGCCACTGCACCAATATTGATATTCCCAAAATACAAGAAGGAATTCCATGTACATGTTGATGCATCATCAATTACACTCGGTATAGTATTAACACAACCAGGAGAGGGCGCAATTGACCACCCAATTGCATTTGCAAGCAGGAAACTATCAACAGCAGAGAAAAACTACACCACAACTAAAAGAGAAGGGCTTGCGATGGTTTACGCACTACAAAAGTTCAGACATTATCTATTGTGTGGACACTTCAAAATGTTCATCGATCATTCTGCACTGAAGTACATGGTCAATAAGCTATTGTTGGGGGGAAATATCTGCTAGTGGCTCCTCCTATTTCAATAATTTGACTTTGAAGTCATTATAAAGCCAGGCCAACTGAATGGTGGGCCATACCACTTGTCACACATTGAAAGTGGTGAGGAACAAAACAGCTTAGAGGATAATCTACCTGATGCGTAGCTATTTTCTATTGACATTGTCGATAAATAATTTGATGATATTATACACTTATTGAATACAGGCTATGCGCCTGAATATTATACGACATGGAAAAAGAAACAACTAGTTGTCAAGGCCGCAAACTACACGTTAATCGTGGGGCAACTATATAAGTTGGGACCATATGAAATACTGAGTAGATGCATCTTCAATCATGAAAGGCAATGGGTAATGGTTGAAGCACATGCGGGTGTCTAAGGAGGACACTACGTTGGGAAGGAAACAGTGCGCAAGATTTTGCAAGCTGGACTCTGGTGGCCAACTGTACATATGGATACAAGGAAATACTGTAGTGACTATGATAAGTTTCAAAGAATAGGGAAACCATCATGACATGATGAAATGCCACTTGCACCACAAATTACACTACAAGCCTTTGATAAAGGGGCAGTGGATTTTGTTGACCCTATTAGTCCACCAGGGAAACGAACTAGTGCGCACTATATTATAACTGCTACAGATTACTTGACAAGATCTCACTCAGTTAACCACTTGACTAAAACCCTAATTGACTTACCAAACCCTAACTGAAGTCGGAGTGCAATAAATGACTGAATCTCAACTGAAGGAGATTGGGTGGAAGCGACACCTGTGAAAGATTATACCACAACAACTACCCTGAAGTTTCTTTTTGAAAATGTAGTCACAAGGTTTGGTTGCCTGAAGATCCTTATCAGCAACCAAGGTACGCATTTTGTAAATAAACTAATTATTGAACTGTTGAACTGACTGCAGAATTCCAAATCCAGCACAAGAATAGAACACCCTACCATCCTCAAGAAAATGGAACTATTGAGACCATCAACAAGATACTGGAGAATGTGTTTACTAAGGTCTGTAACGTGCGCAGAGATGACTAGGACCATAAAGTCTGACCAATATTATGGGCTTACAGAACAACATGCAAACGACTAACTGGATACACTCCTATCCATTTAGTCTATGGCCAAGAAGCAGTCGTGCCCATGGAATACATTGTACTGAGCCTATGAATTGCTGCACTAACAGAAATGACAGATACTGACATCGTAGAAGAAAGACTTGCGTAGCTAATTCAAATGGAGGAAGAACGCTTCATTGCGGGCTTCCATCAAAATGTGGAAAAACAGTGGCAAAAAGCGTGGCATGACTTCCACATCAAAAGAAAATAGTTCATAGTCGATGGACTTATTATGATGTATGACAACAAGTTCTTCAAGCACCCAGGTAAGCTCAAAACACACTCGCTAGGCCCATATGTGGTTGCACACATTACTGAAGCAGCCACGGTAAAACTACATAAGATGGATGGAACACCGGTTGCAGGTATGATAAACGGTAGCTAATTAAAACCATGTCGCGATGACTGTGGCATGGTCTCATAAGGCCGAGGTGTGCAGCAAAAGAGAGAGAGAGAGAGAGAGATCTAAAGGGAGGAAAGCAATGAGAGAAGCATCTCCAGCGCAACCTAGCTCGAAAAGAGGAAGTTGCGCTAAATAATTGTGCTCTATAAACCCACCAACAAACTAGCTAAGACAACTGGCAGGAAGTGGCAGACAGCTGGAAGACACCTACGGACTGTTAAATGCACGAGAATTCTAAAACAATTTGGCACTAGCGACAGCTCAGTAGCATTGATTTGGAAATTTCGAGGAGAATGGCGGCGTACTTTTTGGTCCCATCTGTCGTATTACCCTTAACTGCCCTAGTACATAATTGAACCTAAGTGTGTGAGTAAATTCAACAAAGGACAAGCCCATGTGCTCCATCATATGGTCCATCATTGCATCCAGTCACAACTTGGATGCTCAATCACCTATAAATAGCATTTACCTCTGTCATTGTAACCTTTACATCACCTTACAGAGCCAAGAAACCAGAGAGCCAAGCCCGCTGAGTGAACCAGAACCCTCCTTCAAAACCGAAGCCCATGATCGCTGAGTTATCCAGTGATAGTGAAGAGTCCATTGTGTCACCAGCCTCACCATGCGCGATATTGGAAGTACCATACATCCCTGAACCCAGTCAGACGACCAAGAAGATGAAGAAGACGCAGGGTAAGCCAAAGGCACCTCCAAGGTTTCCATGCCTGCAACTAACAGGAGGCCAACAATTGCAGTCACCTGCAACCTGGCCACTAGCACAACCGACAGGGGCACAAGTTTTTGCGACTAGAGACCCATTGAGTGCAGACCTCCCCACTTCCTCTGGCCCCGTAGTGAGAATACCCAAGGCCCATCAAGCTGACCCGATTCTACCACCACCACCACCAGTGGATACAGGGCTGACTGATGAAGAAAAGAACTTGCTACCTCCATATGTATCATCGAGGGTTCCAGGAGCCACACAAGTGACAATGGACACGCAGGAATTTTTGGAAGAGCCCACCATTCCAGAAGGCGTCCCACGGTCCCCAGATACACTCACTCCCAAACTTCAGGACTTGAAGTTTGAAGACTATGACACCAAGCTGGAAGAGGTCGTCACCAAAGTGCGAAGACCATGTAGGCTGAGACCTATGGTGTAGACCCATCAAACACTTTAGTGACGTCAGTGCTGCGCCCACCTTTTAAAATAGAGATGCTTGTGCAAGCATTTTCTACATATGCAGCAGAAACAAATGCAAGTGTCAATAGCATGGACACATTAACTTTGGATTTCTCTAAGCTGACATTTCCGCAGATCTATTTCATTCAGCATGTCACAGCTATAGAGGTGAGAATTCAACAAAATGCGGTTGCATATCAGGTAGCTAAGGTGACCAAGAAAGCAAAGGCACGCAAACAAGTCATCAAGCGCCAGTAGGAAGACTTGGAAACGCAAGCACAGAAGCAGGCTTCACTGGAAGAAGCCATCAAGGAGGCAGTCGCGCAATTGTCAAATGATGAAGAAGGTGAAGCAAAACCTGTGCACCAATTGAGGCGGTTATCCAAACTAGCTATGGATCTAAAGAAATAGGTTCAAGAAATGAAATTCAACCAGTAGCCGAGCACGCCCCCTAAAGTTGTGCAACAAAGGAAAGAATTGGAAAATCAAGTTGTCAACCGGCTTAGTGAAGCCGAGAAGATCTGCACAGAGGCACTAGAAGCAATTGTCGTGGCATGGGAGCAACTCATCGAGGATGATACTGCGGAACAGATTTTCGAGTAGGCATGGAAAGCAAACCTACATGTATTGGGGGTAAAGGCACAAATTAAGACACTGCCAGCAAAAGAGAAAATCGCCAAGGCGCTGAGCTTAAGCAGCTCCAAGATAAAGTAAGAACCCTGCGTGAGCAGGAAAACATGCACAACAAAGAGACGACTGAGAAACAAGCCGAAGCTGAAAGAGTGACAGAACTAATTCTACCTATCCAGCAGAGAATCCACAAGTTCATGCAAGCACTAGCCAATACGTCGTTGGAACACCCTAGTTCCGATCGAGTGTAGGAACTGGAGCAGCAGGTAGAAGAATCATGTCTGGAGATAGAAAGGCTTACTCCCATTTTTGGCCAATTCCAACAAAAGGTTGGAAGCGCAAAACAATCTGCGCTAGAAAATGCATCGTGGGATTTACAAGAAGAGGACAAGGAAGAAGAAGGGGAAACGGAAGATGAAGAGGACCAATACGAACAACCTGAAGAAGCACTGGAGCAAAAACAAGAAAAGACCATGGAAATAGACTCTTTCAATGATGCCGAGGAAGAAATTGTATGACTAAAATTTTGTAATCGAAATTTTTTTCTAAGTATGGGATGAGCCCGTGGTGGAGGAAACACCGCCCAAAACAAAAAAATCAACAAAGAGATGCCCATGCAGGTTGCGCCACCTCCTATGTCCATTGCTTCGTGGCTTGGGACGAGCCACATGTGAGCGTTGGGGGCCTGTTGGGCCTAGGGAAAGTGCACAAGAAATAATCACAAACGAAGAAATGCACAAGAATCAAGTCACCGCGCAAGCACAAGCAAGGAAAAGGGAGCGTGCGATAGGTATAGAAGGAATATGAGTGGGCCAAGAATGTTGTGTGGAAGAAGGAATATGTGGAAAAGGTGAACTATGCGGAAAGGAAGATGCCGCAGGTTAAAACAGTAACACAAGTGCATAATAACAATCGAAAGCGACAGGACGATCGTGGGTGCTGAAGTCGGCTTAGGTCGACGGATGCCACACAAGTGAATGCATGCTATAAGTAAGGTCGTTAGTGCCTCGTGTCAAGTCATGATCACCATAGTTGTAGCCTAAGGGGCGGCCGATGGTGACAATTAATAGACTGCTTATATGAAGTCGACCCTACGTGGTCATGTAAAATAGTATAAATAGGAGGGATTCAAAAGTTAGAGGGTTGGTCCTCGGTTGATAATTGTTGGTTGTTGTTTACTTTCAATTGCTTTAGAAGGGTTAACAGAGGGGAGAACTCTGATAGGGCTGAGTGAAGAGGAGAGCTCTGAGTGGTAGAGTAGTTGGAAGTTTGCAGGATGCAGTCGGGGTTAGTGCAGTAGAAGAGAAGCTCTGCTAGAGAGGTACAGATGCTATAGGAGTTGATCCAAGCCGTGTGCGGATCCGTAGATGGTAGCATTAGATTAGGAGAAATAAGACAGAGAGCATGAGAGCAAGAAAGAGTCTGAACAGAAAGCTAGATCTAAGATATTCTGCAGTTAAATGCAGGCCGAAGGCACCATATATTTCTCGTGCCAGATGAAGAGTGCCTTGTAGTTTTTCCTATATGGGTTTCCACGTGAACTCTCCTCTGTATTGATGATTGAATGCGTATGGTTGTTTATGTTTATGTTATATTATGTTTATGATGCAAGTCCTGTCCTGGTTGAATGAATGGTGTACTGTCAATAGAAGTTTGAATGCATGAATAAGTTAGTATGCACTGCTTTTGAGTATTATCTTATGTCTATGGTGCAATCGTTTTCGCACGTCTATTATATTGGGCATGTCTGTTAGCTTGCTTTTATATTATGTTATGGTTAAAGTACTAAGGCCAAATCTGTGTCACGCAATTAGTAGTTAATAATATATATGCGCGGTGTGCGCTACAGTTTGGCGGAAATAACTCCATCCTTGCGACTTGGTCGAGCTCCTTAGTCGTGCGCCAAGGGACTATAATCCCTTGACAAATCACGGAAGCATGGTTCTGGCGGTTACTCGTCGAAGAGATATCTCAGGTCAGAGTGCGCCTGCTCTGCGGGCGTTGCCGACGGGGCTTGCTTTGTCGGGCCAGTATCTCGGGTGTTTGTTGGGTTGACGGGCTGCGCAGAACTTGGGTCGCGCGATTGAGGAAAAGTGGCCAACAACTTCTACAGGAACTCAATCTCAACTCATTGTAACCTATGCTTTAGACCTATAAAAGACTTTATAGGTTGTATTAAATCTCCATTAAAATGATTGGGTGTCCTCTTCCTCAAACTCCAACAGAAGGATCTCATAATATCTCAATTGGATCAATAATTGCAAAGGACCACAGCACCCAATACTAGCAAGGGGCACACCATCCAAGCTGGTGAAAAGTTCAGATCTCTTAAAGATCACGAAAATCACAAAGTAAAAATGCAAAAAGATTCCTAAGGATGCTCTCATACTCCTTTTATAACCCTCTAGTGGATTTCTTCCTTTCTATAGAACCTTCCTTCTTTAAATTCAAATCAGTTATGAGTGGAGGCTTCTTTGGCAAGTTGCTTTTGAATTTGGACCCACTTGCCTCATCAATTGTGCCCTCACTTGCTAAATTTGGCTCATGTAGCTTTTTTTACTGTTTTTATTCCTTCTTGAGTGCAAAAATCAGGAAACTTTTGTCTTTCTGGTTTGTGTTGTTTTTCTTGCTTTTATTTGCTTTTTCTAGGTTGGCGCTTTTAGGATGCCTTGCCTTCTTTTAGATTTTGTTGCCAAATTTCTTGAGTGAGACAACTCATATGGACTTATCCCTCCTTCTATGCCCCCCCTTGGTCCACCTAGACCAATTTCAACTCATAAAACAATTATTAGATAATCAAACATTTAAAATTGTGGTTTTGCATTACCTTTTCATGACTTAAATTAATTATGCATGGTACTATAGGTTGAATTTGATGATTTTAATCAAGGTATTAGAATGAGAAATTTGGGGACATTACATACAAACACTTCAATACTTAAACATATAACCTAAAAAAAAATTAAATTGGTTTATGCTCCAAATAAAAAACCTTTTGCACCTCATATAGGTAAAGGAGCCCACTATGAAGGAAAACAATAAACTCCTAACATAAGAACATACATTCAAGTGAATAATGCTTACAAGTTACCCAAAGGGTTGGATCCATCAATGAGGAATGATAAGTCTTTATCACTGACCAATGTTCAAGTCCCATGAGGGTGTTTAACCCCTGAGGTTTCCATGGAGGCACTTCAAGGTAATGGTTGAACATGTGAGTTTTGCATTGCACTCCCCATGCACACATAAGCAGATCAAACACTGCCCTCTTGTCATCCTTAAAATTGAACGCTAACTGTTATGACTACAACTGCAACCTTAAGTCAAGGGGTCAATAGCTAGATTGGTAGGGAGGTAAGCTTCACACTTTCCCCACCTAAGTTCAAATCCCCATTAACACATTAGCACATTGTGATAATGCTGGAAGGTTAAACACGCTCTACAATAGAGGTGTGCCTTGTGAAACCTTAAGATTTCTCAACCCTTGCTAAGTCATGAGTTATTGGTATATTTGGTTCTTGGATATACTCTTAACTTATAGTGGCAGTTGACCCGATTCGACTCTAAGCCTCAGCAAAATAATCTCAACTAATTATCAATCCCTATGATTATAAGAAAAAATAATGCTTATAATCAATTAAAATAAGTAACTCTCATTAAAGTTAAGTAAGGTTTTGACTCTATACTTGTTGTAGGTCCACCTAAACTTGAAAGCTTTGCCATAAATCCAACTTGATGTCATAACCAATAGGTCCTAACTTTTTAACAGCATCTTCTATGTTTTCTATATCTATTTTCAATCACTTATTTGGTCCTATCTTCTATGTTTTCTATATCTATTTTCAATCACTTATTTGGTCCTACCAACGTTAGTGATACGAATTTTGATGCAGATTTATTAGGATTGCATTATAGCAATGCTTATATCTCTCAACTTTCTAGACAACTCAAATCTTGTCCACATTAATATCAATAGGAAATATGTCCATACTTTGAAATATTAATGTTATGGGTTCGTCCATTGAATTTGACATTTATGGAAAGGTACAAAAGCACTTATTATTGTGATAAGGATCTATAAAATAATTTTATATTGAAAAATGTAGGGCATAGGTGTGCTTTTTATTTTACTTGAGGTTAACTTTTAAAGTAATATATATATATAGAATTGAAGTGCAACAACTTTTCCCATACAAGGATGGTGATGTTAATTATCATTAAACAAAGCTTAATAATTCAAAGTTTCATTGCTTGGAATGGTGCATAGAGTGACCTTTTTATAATCAACTTTCCCTTTTAAGCTACAAAATAAATAAGTAGAAGAAGCATAATCCTAATTTTAATGGTTAGGTATGAATGTCCTTGTCAATTGGATTCTACTTTTAAAATAATTTGTATATTTAAATTTGGTAAATGGTATAATAGACATGTATTGTTTCGATGGGTAAGTAAAGTGATTTGGATAATTATATATATAAATAAATTTAATATAATAAATTAATAAAATTTTAATTTTAATATTAAGAATTAAAATTAATAAATTTTGTCTAAAAATTTAGTTTTATTTAATTAATAAAAAATTTAATCATAAAATTTTATTAAACTTTTTTATATTTTTAAAGTCAAATTTAAAAAAAAAATACTTTAAAACCTCTAAAAAATAAATTCACAAACTAATTCTTATATTAACTAAATACAATATTATATACAATAAATATTTTATTATATAATATATTATATTAATCATGCTAATCATAAATATTGTATTATATAATGTATTATATGAATCATCATAATCCTAATAAATACGAGAATTTTAGATTGCATGATGTTGATATTATCAACATTGTTACTTATGAACCTTTTATATGAATAATATTAAATATATCATTTCACAATGGTTATTCATATGAAATTAAATTAAATTATTATTGTCCACATATTATAAATAGATTAATTATTAATATCAACTGAAATTTTATTTAAAAAGTTAAATGTAACATTGATTAATTAAATATAATATTTATTATGACTTTGATGAGTTCTTTTATTAAGTAGAAAAAAAACAAGTATAATGGATCTTGTGTAAAAATGTATACGGACGGGAAATTTTGAAAATGGCATCTACGTACTCGAATAATGTTTTAAAATAAAAAATATTACTTTCAAAACAAAAACAAAAAATTGATAGAATATGGGCGATAACACTTTCTAGATACTTGATTCCCAAGGATAGTGCAAAGGATGGGCAGAGTGCACTAGGGGATAGTGCTGGTGAGTAGGATGAGGGCACCATGGAAGTGGCAACAAAGATTCTAGTGGGGTTAGTGTAGCGTAATGGTTTGTAGAAGATTTGATTAATCCTAGACCGAGTACAGAAGACGAATGCCAAGCGGACATCTTTGAGTATGATTTAATGTACCATGACATGTATCTCACCTAATAGAGTAGCATTTAATGTATTTTATATAGTTGGAGAGCACCTCCCTTCTCTCGGTGTAAAGATTGTTTTTTTTTGAAAAAAAAACTCAGGTTTTTATTAATATTAAAGAACTGTTTTACATAGTTTATCCATAAAAGTTTAACTTACATGTGGCCCGATTGGTATATTCAAAATTACATCTAGATAATAATAAGTCATTAGTAGCACTAATATATCATTAGGAGTGTTATTCTATACTTGGAACTATAAACACTACAACAGGTTTTATAAGATATAATGAGTCCATATATCATCCACAAAACGACTCAAAAGCATGTAGTCATAAAGGAAAAGAGAAGTTTTTTTTAGTGTTGTCTAGCTGGAAGGAAGGGTTAAACCCTAAGCCCCAACGTTCTAGGTCATTCGGCATTTTGTTTGGTTGTTTGGAAGGTCGAGGGCTCTTGACCCTTCCTGCAAGGATAAAAGCTCTCACATTCCTTAGTCCTCTTCGCAGTGTGCATGCCATGTTTTACTCATAGAGTTATAGCTACGTTTTCTGCACTATGGTAAGTTGTAACCTTTTGTGCTTGGTTTTGTTTTGATGTAGTATTTATTCTAACTGTTACAGTTTTAAGTTTTGACCCTTAATCTCTGTTCTCTGGCAGGAGGGTTTCGAGAAGAAGCAAAGTCTTCGACTTGGTTGCAGAGTAAGTTAAGGTCAAGCTTTGGCGTGGAAGAGGGTTCTGGTAAGACCCAAGAACCTTGGAACCTTAGGTTACCCTTGACGGTCTGTGGTGTAATATGAAAAGACAAGCTGGAACAAGTTTCTTTTTTGGGGTCTAGGCTGAAATTTACGAGCCTCCTGTGCTTTTCGATGGTACATTCCCTTGTGTTTTGACAAAGATATTCTGTGATTGTTCGTCGCTTTTGTGCTATGTTGGAGGGATTATACAGAGTTTACATTCCCTATATTTTATTTACAGACCATGGAGTATGAGAATATGTAATGAAGCTTTTTATTGTAAAACAGTTATAAAGTTTAAGGGCAATTAAGCCATTGTAATTTCGCTTTTTATCTTTGTTTAAGTTTTTGATACTATCCTATATATTCTCTGAATTGTTTATATCTTTCAACATTGTTTGTATGATATCTTCTTTTTTATAAACAATGGAAGAATTTGTTTGAAAATACAATTCTTTGGACTTCAATACTTCTCTCTAAAATTGTTAAAAGGTTTTGAAATAAAATTTTGCACTGAATAATTGTTTAGTTACTACGTTTTTTCCATCGTGGGTCTATAATTCTGTTAGGGTTTACGGTGTTTTTCTTGCTATTAAACCTAGGGTTTAAAAACACATACTTGGTAACATTGGCCTTACGGCGTTGAAACCTCAACCTGTTAAGTAATTTTAGATAGTGATTTATATAGAAACTATCTTTTTGTTTGACTGGTAAATCTCTATTACACAAAGTTTGTTCGGATATGTGGTTAAATTGAAAACTCAATGTGTTAGTTATAAACTCCGTCGTTTTTTTTTTATGAATTAATGGAAAGGAATTCTTATACGGTTACGGCCTGATTTCAATTGGATTTTAGTCGCGGTTATTTGTAGTTTTCAGTTGTTATTTAAATCTGATAAAAGAGCCTTTATAGCCCTCGAACCTTGGTTTGTTAAACATTTTTAATAATAGAACAATTAGAGTTTATATAAGAAATATGTTTGTTTATTACAGTTATATTGAAACTATCATTTTATTCTTTAGCTTTTTAACCCTAACTTGTTACTCTAAAAACGATAAGCCTCTCAGCCTCTTGGTTGTAGTTACCGGTTAATTTATTTAAACAAAATCCTTTCGGCTATGTAAAAGAAATGATACCTGTGTAAATTTAGAATTTACTAATCCATTTGGCTAAATGGGATTTTTTTACTCGTTAACTAATATTAATAATAATAATTCTACTCTTTATTTTTGAATGGGTCTTAATCCCCTTGGCTATAAGCCACAGTGATTCGAACTAAGTTTAATAGTGTAACAGGTTTAAAATGGTATTTAAGGGTTTTGCTAAAATTACAAAAACAAACCCTATTAAGAAAGAAAAGACAGATGAACCTTCAATAAGTAAGCATATATTAGCTTTGTTAAATATATTAGTAAAATATGTAACCTAGGAGAATTTATGCAAGGATATAAAGAAAAACTAAAGTAATACTAACTATTCTATATCGATAATAATGTAAGAAAACACAATATTGTTTCTAAATAAGGAAAACAAGATAGCTTACTAACTTTTATTGTGAAAATTCTGGGTAAACAGTAACATACATTTACTGATAAAATTGATAGGAAATAAAATATGTTTCTACTTTAATACAGAGACAAATAATACTTTTGAGAAATCTTTTAACATCCATAATTTCCTTCAGATACAAAATAGAACTTAAAGATAATAACCAGAACATAATAGAACCTGCTACTTCGAAGGTGACAAACACCCAAAGAAGATCGTTCCTCCCAACCGTCTCTTGAAAGCAGCTAAGATCACTTGCTTTAGGACCCTTGAGACTGTTCATTGAACCACTAGGATGAAGATGTTGTGTAGAGGCCTACACAGTACTCTGTAACATAGCAATCACACTTGCAGACTTAACTATCAGCAATTCATTCTAGCTTTCCCCTCATTGAATTCCTCTTGTGTGCCTAACTTTTCAGTTTCCAGCAAAACCACAAGGCTCTAATCACTTAGAATGTAGTGAGCCTCCTGCTCATTCGATGGTATATATAAGCTTGCCTAGGTATTTGGGTCAGTTTTGCAATTGAATGAGCCACCTGCTCAGTTCCTCTTTTCTTGGGAACATGACCACAATTATGGGGATGTTGCCTCCTACAACAACTAGAAAGTGAATGTTGTTGCTTCCACTTGTCATTTTGGCCTTCTACAGCAGATCATTCATCCTAGTGGGTTAGTGAACACTCTTCAATAGTCTTCTTTGGATAGGTGTCTCTTCTTTTAATTATTTAAATAAATAAAATATTCAATTACACTCATCTTTGGTTGTCCTTGGTCAACAACATAAAACTTTACAATAACTTTTAAAGTAACGTCTTCTCAAAAATAAAATATTTTTTCAGTTGTAGGTGGGTTACAGATGGAATGGTCTTAGGAGCGTCATTGAACTGTGACCATGGGTCAGATCGGTCCAAAACAATCCGAGAAAGTCTACAAGGTGTTGGTTTTCGAACCCGCTGGGTGAAAAGGTGGAAGAATGTCATACTCTTAGCAGCACAAATGAATAGAGTCAATGATATGTCCTCAAAGATAACCATATTCCTATATTTCCATATATTCCAGAGGGTAATCACTAGTAGCGACTTATAAGGACAATAGATAGGAGAGTGGGTCCATTGTGTGAAAGCGTCCAATACATTGTGACAATACCATTTGAAGACATTATCCAAGGAAGAACTAATATGATCTCGTACCTGTTTGGAATACATGCAAAAGAGGAAAAGATGGTCAATTGTTTTATTTGAGGATTAACAGAGGGGACATCTACTTGGCCCCTCCCATATTTTCTTGGATAGGAAGTCCTGGACCGAAACATGGCAGAATGAGCCAAAAGAAGATTTTGACTTTCAAAGGGCATTTGATCTTCCATATGAATGGGTGCCACCATAGCTGAAGCGGAGGTTGTTGTAGCTTCATAATCACCATATACCCAATTTTAGGATGATAAGAACCTCCTTTAGAGTTTTTGGACCATATCAGAGAGTCTGATTGCCCAATTAGGTAGATGTTTGAAAGTGATAGAGCCCTAGTATAATCATACCATGCATAATGATGATTTGGTTTGATGATTTCCAGCTCGTCAGGAGATAACCATACATGTGTGAAGTATGTTGAGGAAATTGGATCCTGGATCTAATGAAGGAAGTATATACCTTTAACCCTCAAATCCTCCACTAATTGAGGTGGCAGAATGTGTTTACCCCCACTTCCAACCCATGGGTCTTGTCCTAATTGGATCTTCTCACCATTTTTGATGTTCCATTCCAACCAGTCACCAATAATGTCGAAAGCATGAAGCATCACTTTCCACATGATCGATATATTCCCATGGTTCTTATCTATGATACATAACCATTCTTCCACTGAGAGGGGGTATATGTTTTTATTGATCATT
This sequence comes from Pseudotsuga menziesii, assembly GCA_001517045.1. Lineage (NCBI taxonomy): Eukaryota > Viridiplantae > Streptophyta > Pinopsida > Pinales > Pinaceae > Pseudotsuga > Pseudotsuga menziesii. The sequence continues at coordinate 150,123 of LPNX010792336.1, read as the reverse complement.
ATTTGTGACCATAAACCTTCACCCTTGAGAAGGCGCCAAACACCCTTAGCGTCCAGAGCCTTTGAGAATCAATGAATATCTTTCAAACCCCATCCACCCATATATTTCAGCCATGATAAGGATGTCCATGCTGCCCAATGGAAAATGGAAACCTTTGAGGATCCATTCTAGATTAAATTAAAACATACCTTCTTAATCTGGTCGAGAATGCCACTAGGAACATATGCCAATGAGACCCAGAAAACTGGTATTGCTTCGAGCACATATTTGACCAGTACAAGTCTACCTCCTTGACTAAGCCACTGATTGCACCATAAATTCAACCATTTTTCAATCTTGGTAAGGAGCCATGCCCAATCTTTTTAAATCTAAAAGCGTTGGATTTGAGGGTAAATCCTAGGGAAACCAATCCGTTGTTAAGATCCACCAGGGTGGAATGCAAGGATATTATTGATCCATTCTTTGTCATAATATGAAATATTAGTTATAGATCTGGATGATTTTTGGACATTTATGAGAATTCCAGTGGCTACCGAAAACAAATATAGGAAGCCCTAAATGAGTAAGATCTCTCTTCTAGATCCATTTGAGAAGATCAAAATATCATCAACGAAGAAAAGGTGGGAGATGTAGATATGCAATGATATACAAATACCTTTGTAAGAGTCATTCTCACATGCTTGATGAAAGAGTCTCCTAATTCCTTCCGCGATCATAAAGAACAAAAGAGGGGCCAATGGGCACCCCTGACGAAGACCCCTTCCATTCTAAAAAAGGGGGATGTTGAGCCATTAATGAGAACAGAAAATGAGATAGTACATACACATGACATAATCAAGTTGACCAAATGCAAGTGGAAACCAATTTGAAGAAGTACTAGTTGCAGGAATAGCCAGTTTACTCTGTCATATGCTTTGGATAAATCTGCTTCCATAATCACAGCAAGGAGACCCTTGATCTTAACGAAATGAAAAGCTTCTTGAGCGATGCCAATTGCATCATGAATTTTCCTTCATGCGAGGAAAGCAAAGCACTCTTAGGAGAAGGCCACATATAGGATACCTTTGATCCTATAGCAATAACTTTTGTGATGATTTTATAAATGCAGTTGCAAAGAGAGATTGGCCTAAAGTTTTGCAAGTTCTCTGAATAATCACTTTTTAGAATCAGTGATGAAGAATGCGCTCTTAGGAGAAGGCCACATATAGGATACCTTTGATCCTAATAACAATGACTTTTGCGATGATTTTATAAATGCAGTTGCAAAGAGAGATCGGCCTAAAGTTTTGCAAGTTCTATGAATGATCACTTTTTGGAATCAGTGATGAAGAATGTTACATATGGATATCGAGTCCTCGACCACCTTTAAAAGGTCGTGTTCAAATAAATCCATAAAAGCATAAAAGAATTTTGTTGGTCATCCTTCAAGGCCAAGACTTTTGTCCTTTTGCAGAGATTTTATTGCCCCTCTTAACTCCTCAAGCATGATACCTTCCATGAGATTTTGGTTATGTTCGTTGATGACATATGAGGGATGCGATGCTATAATTTGCATCATTTCTGTGATGGATGCTCCATTGTCCTCTTTGAAAAGACTAGATAAATGTTGAACACCCACGGTTGCCAAATTCTCAAAACCAGAAACTATTTGACCATCGCTGTTTTCTAGTTTCCAGAGAGAATTCACTTGTTTCACGTGATTGATGAACTGGTGGAAATATTTGGAGTTCTCGTCACGTTTATAAATCCATAATACTCAACTCGTAAGTATCCATATCTTTGTGTTCTCCACAAGAATAGCCTTTCTTTTCAAAGTGAGGGCAATACAATCCATTTTCATGGCATCTGAGTTGAAACCATGTGGATGATTATTCACCATCTGGTGAATAGAGTTTTCAATGGAGATAAAGTCCTCTGTACATTGTCTTCTTTTCTCGCATGTCTAATGTTTGGTAACTGCTTTTAGAGACTTTAGGTTTTGATGAAATTGAATAACAACCGAAGCGCGGAGAGTTGGATCATAAGGTCGCCAACTGGTTTGGACCAGTTGACGGTAATCTCGGCCATCCAACCATTTAGCGCAGAACTTGAACAGACTTACAGTTTCATACTCAGATTAAGGATTGTAGCACTTATGAATAATTTTACTAAAATTTAAAAATAAATTAAAATATAATTATTAAGAAAATATTAATTTTTAGTAAGAATATATATGTGTGAGAAAGTCTGGGTCTTGAACTTACTTTTATGTCAAGGCTCAGCGGAAATTGATCATGGGTCTACTCCATTACAAAGATTTTAAAGATACATCGTTCCCATCAGGACACACTAAATTTTAGTAAATAAAATTATATATATATTCATTAATTTTTTTTATATAATTTATAAAAATAAAATTTCTAAACATTATAGAACAAAAATTATCTATATAGAAATAACGTTTCCAAACAATATTAAACATCTTTTTTTGTGTTTATTTTCTTATTATATTATTAATTATTGTTTTTTATTATTATTATGGTTTTTAAACTTTTTATGCTATATAGTTTTCTTTCATTTTAATTATGGTTATTTATATAAAAAAAAATTCAATATGGTTTCACGGTAAAAAAACTGGTTATGCTCATGAATCCAAGTTAAAGGGATCAACATTACATTGATGCCTAACCTCGAAAGACCCAAAGAATTAAACCCGGACCTCGTCAATATTACATCTTGGTCCCAAAAAATTCCAAGCAACTAAGCTACCCCTCAAAAATAGCTATTTATAATAATAATAAAAATTCGATTAAAAAAAAATTAAAATTTATTAATTCAAATAAACCACTTTAGTTACAACAGGTTAGACCTCTCAAAATATATCTATGTCCCGTGAAAACATGGCAAATAAAACTTCTCTAGTATATAGTTCCAAAAACATCTCGAAACTATTATTTTACCGGTCTACATATAGTCGTAATGTTCACAAAGAAAGAAACTACCTTTCATAAAGAGGATTGTCATGTTGTCAATACATCAAGAACCTTTATGGTTATATAAGAGCCATATTAATGGTATGAGAAAACACAAATTCGGAAAAAAAAAGGTGAAGCCACACAATCCGTATGTTGTGTCTTTGATGCTCATGTGGGGGCTTTTGAACAAATTAGTGAGTATTTGGTCTACGATTATTTTATGTGATAGATGTTTTTTTCGCAATTTTTTTTATTGTTAAATGTTTTTTTTAAGTTGAGCTCAATTTTTGATAGCTAGGATATTTTTTAAGGATTATAATAATATACTTAAGTATAGTATTCTACGTGATTATTTTGGATCGATAAAAACAGATATATAGATTTGTAAACGAATATTAAATATGAAACATACAATTTACTACCAAAACTTGTAAATTTTGGCGAATATTATGATTAAAAAAAACATATTTTATGTAAATATAGGCGATATTAGTGACTAAAAATGAATAAATAGCGAATTTATTTTTTGAAAAAAAGATTAAAAAATAGCCAATTGTCGAAATTTCGCCCCTAAAAATTTCTCACTATTAGTTGATCTGCAATAGGGTTTCTCTCTCTATATACATGTTGAAAACTAATTTCTTGAAAACCACTAGCTATTCTCACCAAGTCTTCAAATATAGGCCTCCAAAAAATATTCCTCGGAGATATGTTAATTTTCATCTAGTGTATAATTAGAGCAACATCTCCAAATACTTGAAGTATATGGATATCCTTAGAAAGAGCCAACTTCATAGTAATCTTTAGTGCTAGTAACTCCGCTCGATTGTTTGTGCACCTACCAAGCCCAATCAAAAGCTTAATCCATTCATAATCTACATAAAAGATTATACCACTAGCTCCACCCAATGTTGGCACTCCTTGTGATGCCCAATAAAAAAGATACCAATGGTATGATTTGTCCACTTGTTCTTTTGTAATGACTCTTATTTGTTTGTTAATATTCATGTGTGACATAGAGTCCAATATACCCAAACTCAAACTCTTGAAAGCATATATATTTAGCAAAATAAGACACTCGAAGATAGACTTGTTCTGGGCCATCCAAGTGATCCAGATCAAAAGGATAGGAAAAGCAAGAAGATGAGAGGAGTAAGGAGCATCAAACCAAGATTACAATGGTGTTTGAAGGTCAATTCCATTCTAATCATGTATAAGCCCTTTTACATGTTGCATCACATCCCACATTCTATGCATATATGTGCAAGAAATGAACAAGTGTGAGATGGTTTCATTATCTTCTCTTCATAAAGGACATTTGCCAAGTCCTTCGTAAATATTTTTACAAAGGAAGTCCATAGCGCTAACCAAGTAAAACATTTGGTCTTTAGAGAGCAATTTAGTCTCCAGATAATAGAGTACCACCATTGAGGTTCGAGGTTATCCATTTCTTCTTTGAGAAATGTGTATCCTAGGTTTGAAGTATACTTTCCACACACTAGATTCCTGCACCAGAGAATTTCTTCATCTCTATCAATCGGACTGATATGATTTGTCTACAGAGTATGACTGGCTAGTATTGTCCCATATGTTCTTATCCCCATCCTGGAAACCCATATGATTTTCCTAGAGCCATACTTATCTATAAAAACATGTATTCACATGATCGTTTATCTGAGAAAAATAGAATATGTTCTTGTAGATGATCAATCATATAGTCTAGAAGCATATGTCCCTTCATATTTCCAACCCATTAATAAATACCAATTCTGAGAGTACATCTCTCTTTTCTTCTTTATGTAATAATATGATTGAAATAAAATTATTTTAAAAAAATAAAAAAAAATAGAAATTTTTAATGAAATAAAATTATTTTAAAAAAATGAAAAAATGGAATTTTTTAATGCAATAATGCAATTGAAAAAATTTATTTAAAAAAATGAAAATATTCGAAAAATAATAATGAGACTTGAAATAAAATAATTAATATATATATAGATAATTATGAAAAGGAGAAAAATGGCAAAATGATGGGAGTAACATTTTGATTGCAACGATGATGAGTGGTTAGTTGTTAAGATTGGATGGTATTTGAGTTCTTTTAAACAATTTTTTTTCGTTACTTTACTAAAGAAAAGTTAGAGAAGAGAGATTTAATTTAATAAACATAAATGTGATGTTTGAAATAGTTTTTTCATTAATTTAATAATAAAAAAGTTAGACAAAAAGATTTAATTTAATAAACACATTAAAGTTAGTGAAGAGATTTAATTTAATAAACACAAATGTGATGTTTGGCTTTATTAGGATGCTCTTTGGTTTAGGATGTTCACCTTTTGTAAATAGAAAATTATAATATGATGTAGAGACATAGAGTTGTACACAACCATTTATTATATTGTTAAAAACGAGAAGTTTTTATTTTATAGATATTTGAGCAAAGAAGATAACAACTATATTTAGATTTAGTTTTTCAAAATCTTTAATATGATTCCTGGAAGTAATCATAACATATTAAGGATAAACTTTAACGAACTGTTAGTTTAGCAAGATAAAAAAACATTTAACGGGATTGAATGAGAGAGAAAGACGCTACGACTTCTTGACTACAGGGCTAAAGGTAGACTGAGTAATTGAAAACTTCTTCCATAGGGCAGTCTTCATCGTCTAGAGACTCCTGGAAATGGCTGCACTAAGACATTTTGGGTATTTTCAGAACTTCTTCCTTGATGATGTCCACAGTTCCTATGAGCTCCCTCAAATCCCTTTCAAGGTCGTCAATCCTAGAATCCTGGAAATCAATTTGGTTGGAGATATACCGAATGTCTGCAACGGTCTCTATGTTCTCCTTCATGCCCACTCCCACGACGTCAAACACCCTGCACAAATGCAGTTTGAGGTCTTCTATGTCGGACTTCATGCTAGAGAAACCAACAACCCAAACCTACTTCGCCATCGTCTATGAGAAATCACCTATGAACCAGTGGGGAAATTATTCAAACAAACCTTGCAAATCCCAAAACTCCTCACCTTCATGTCCCTCTCATGCATTGGTAAACAATGGAAAGGGGTTTTGGGAACGTCTTCGTTTAACCTGCAACTCCTCCATTTCACTTGTGCGAACACCGCCCTTGAGGTCCCAATGTACAACAGAAATTAAAGCCCCTTCAATGCAAACCATCAAGTAGTGCATGCACCTTACATGCTCATTCCCACACGTCCCTTTAAGCCATGAGAGCCAACCTTTTGATTTCAGCATTAGCTTATTGTTATAATATAGCTTAATAAGATTAAGGGATGTGTTTGGGCTTCCTCTCTTGATTAGCATAAACCATCTCCCCTTGGTTGGCCCTTGCTCCTTGATTCCAGGTCATTATTTTCCTGAAGGATGTGTCAAAGAATAGGACTTGTTTGGGTTTTTTAAGGTGACAAATACTGTCATAAATTCTTTTGCATCTGGAGGTGCTCTTTGCATAACCGGATCTCATCTTCTGAATAACATGCCTTGACTCACCAAAAACCATTAGCCTTGGAATGGTTTTTGTCAAAATTAATTTGAAACTGTGATAAAGCGATAACCAATCAACTTCATTATTGGATTTTATTCCAAGGCCCCAGGCGTAAGAGTTAACCATTTTTCCTCCAGGATAAAAATTACCCCCCCGCACCTGCCTCCCCTAGGTTACCTTTTGAAGCTTCGTCGAAGAATAAGGAGAAACATTGATGCTTCTCCCACCATTGTTGGAACTCTCTGTTTTTCTTGATTTCTCATTCCTGGAATCTCTTGTTACGTTTGGTCTAAGAAGAGCTAAAGTTTCAAAAATTCCCTACACCAACTGGCCTCCCGATTAGTTAAAGATTCTGAATCTCGATAGAAAATTTTCTTGAAGACCAAACATTCGGTTGCCATGTTGATCGCTTTAGAATCTACTCTATTAGGATCAACCTTCTGATATTCAATGATGAGTTTGTTCCTAGCTAACCAGATTTTCCAACATATGTTCTTAGGAATTTCATTCCAAACTCTTTAAAATGTTGGCTTCTTTCCAAGGTTCCATGGGTAAAACATTTTCTAGTTTTCTATCATCTCCCAAATTGATCCTGGTATAGGAATCTTTCTCCCAAGATTCCATAACACTTTATCCCAAACCTGTGAAGCGAACTTACATGCCAGAAATAGGTGGATGTCATTTTCATTAGCATACTAACACAACACACATCTGGAGGGGCCTTCGACTCCTCTCTTGAGGAGGTTGTCGACAATGAGAAGTTTGTTATGGGCTAACAACCAATAAAAGAAATTAATTTTCATAATACAGTCTGAGTTCCATACCTTGTTGCAAATTTTGGTAGATGACCAATGTGCACTAGCTTCCAAGATTTTGTAGCCTTCTTTGACTGATTAATCTCCAAAGCGGCCCCAACCTCTTTGGTCCTTCTCTCGAAGGTGAGAAGGAGATTTCCCATGCAGATGTAAAAGAAGGAGATCATGTTCCTGCATGGGGGCTTCACTTATTGACCAATAGCCTATCACGTTAGTTCAAATTGCGGGTTTTAAAATTATTAAAAATTGAACCAATATATTGCAGGTATTGGGGGGGATGTNTTATAAGGATTGAGGTATAAAAAGGGGCGGGGGAGAGGTTTTAAGTGTTGGGAGGGGGTTTCAACAAAAATAGTTTGGGTCAATATCTCTGGAAATTAAGGGTATTCTTTAATATCCCTCGATTGCACGTGCTATGTGAGATGTTCACTAAGTGAAGTCCTCGTGTGTTCCTATTGAAGTTGTTGTGGGAATTGCAAGGTTTTCCACCTATTCCGGGCACCATAACACATTCAGTCTAAGATATCATGCAAGGTCATCAAATTGTTCTCTTGCATCCAACCACAAATACCTTCAAGATTTGAAATAGTGGCTAATGGTAGATATCCTAGTATTTTATTCGTCCAAATTTTTTATCCTTCTTCTGTTCCCGGGAACCCAATGAAGAGTGTATTTTATTAGACCAACAAATGATTTGCAAAGATATCAAATGGATCTACCTTTTTCCAACCCAGTTGCAGTTAAGGCATCTTGATATGGGTTTCTTGAAGCATTTTTATAATTTTCCCCTTCCACCATTATTTTTTCCTGGTGATCAATCTCCAGACAAATTTAGCTCCCATAGCTGTGTTCATCCGTCCCGAATCTCTCAAGACCAACCCTCCTTTTGATTTATCATCTTTGACCGTAGTCCAGTTCACAAAGTGGAACTTTTTTGCTTTGATTTTTCCTAACCTGCCAGAGAAACTTTTTGATTTCTATGTTGATGTTGTTCATAATAGCCTTTGGTGCAAGGAAAATGGCACTAGTAAAGATAGGATAAGAAGAAAGAAATGATTTGATACGAATCACTTTCCTGACCAAGTTGAGACACCTCGTACCCCATGACTACACCTTATTCTTTATTTTTTGTAGCACTAGATTCCACATTACAGAGTTGGTATTCTTCCTTGCTATAGGAACCCCCAAATATCTAAAGGATACCTAGTCAAAGTTAACTTTGATCCTGAGAATCAAAGATATATCTCTTAGTATTTTTGGGTTGTTATTCCATCCAAACAACCAATAGTTGTCTAGGTTAGCTTGGATCCCATAGGATTTAAGAAAGAGATCTAAAGAGGTTTTAAGTCTTCTAGCAATATGTAACGAATCACTCCCCAAGAGAATCATGTCGTCTGCAAATTGTGCCTGATTTATAGGTTCGGCTCCTCTGACATAAGATAATCCAAGGATATTTCCTTCTAGTCTAAGTCTGTTTAACCTTCTTCTCAATGAGTCTGCCACTAGGATATAAAGAAAACGTGACATGGGTCACCCTTGGTGAATCCCATGCTTGATTCCAAGGAATTCTGTTGAGCGACCATTCATGAGAGGGGATATACAAGGAGTGTTAATGCAAGCTTTGATCCATTTTATGAATTGCTGGAGAATCCATACCTTTTGAGAACCGTGTAGATGAAATCATGCGTGACTCTTTCAAATGCATTTGTTAAATCCAATTTGATAGCCATGCCTGCTCCATGTCTTTTTTGGATGGAGTGTATTTCTTCTTGGACCATGAGAATATTGTCGTAGATTTGTCGTCCTGCAATGACCCCATCTTGGTTTGCTAAAATGAGCCCTAGAATAAACTTTTTGATCCTGTTTGATATAACTTTGGTGAGAATCTTGTAAGAGGTGTTGAATAAGAATATGGTCCCAAAGTGCTTAATGTTAGATGGGTTTTTTTCCTTGGTGATCAAAGCGAGAAAGGTGGAATTTGTTTCTCCTCCTATTTTAACTCTGGTTTTAGTCCAGTTAAGCATTATCATCAGATATATTTTGATAATTCACCAACACCTTCTAAAGAAGCTTATTGAAAACCCATCTGTCCCAGGTGTTGTATCTAGGTTAAGAGACTAGATTGCCTTGTAAACCTCCTCTTCTATGATAGGGAAATCGAGGATTTCGTTGTCTTTATCCTTGATTAAGTAGGGAATATCCTTGCTCATTCTCTCCAGGTCTTCTTGGGAAACCTATTCCTCTTCACGGTAGATTTTATCAAAGTAGCTTCTGACCTCTTCTTTTATTTCCCCTTGATATATTACATTTTATCCATTTTCCTTGATTAGCTCTATTATAGTGTTCTTTCTCTACCTCTCATTGCATTGATTATGAAAGAACTTAGTGTTCATATCCCCACCCTTCAGTCGAAGAATTTCATAGCACAGTAGCCATTCCTCTTCCTATTTCCTTACTAATGTTTGGATTTTCATGTCCAACTCTTTTTCTGGCATCAAAATTTCCTCTGAGATGTGCGCTTCTTCCATTTTGTCCTACAGGTTTTCCAAATTCTTCAAAACCTCTTTTTTTCTTTCCTTGGATCTTGATAATTCAACACAACCCATTTTTTAAGGGCCTCCTTGACGTTTCTCAACCTAGATTCCCAAATGAAACTTGGGGAACCAAGAACGAATATTCTCCAATAATTTTTTTTTTAATTTAGAGCTCCTTCCATCTTCAACAATAATGGGTTGAATCTAAAGGGTAAAGGACCCAAATTCCCAGTATAAGAAGAAAAGTGCTATAGGCCTATGATTTGAAACAACAGAAGTTAATAATTTGGATTCTGGGATTGTGGGTTTATTGAGAAAGGATATGCTTACCAAAATTCTATCAAGTCTTTGGGTTATCTGTCCTAGTCCTACTCTTTTGTTGTTCCAAGTGAATTTTCCTCTTTTCGGTTCGATATCAATTAAGAACCAAGAGGTCGTGATATATTGTTGGGCCTAGGGACAGTAGGGTAGAATTCATGCAGAATTCTGCCTAAGTATGGAGAAGAACATAAAGGAGAAGAGGAAGGAGATATGACCGAGGAAGCAAAATAAAAGAGAAGGGGAAGGATGTTGTGACAGAGGAAGTAAAAGAGAATAATAAGAAGAGGAGAAGGAATTCGAAGAGGAAGTTGCGTCAGATAAGTAAGTCATGGAAGAATTATAGAATGTGACACAAGATGGTACGGCAAAGAATCAGCAGAAGAAGGTGTGCAAATAGCATAACGGCCAGAAAACGACAGTAAGGCATAATGCTGAGAAAGTGATAGCCCTTAATGATCATGGGACGAGCTTGGCTGGAGACGACGGAAACCACATGCGTGAAGGAATATTTGTAATTCAAGTCGATAGTGCCTCTCATTATGTGTTGCTAGAATAGGAAAGATAGCCTATTGGATGGATATAGTAAGTTAGCTGAGATAGTGACAGAAAAGGAGTATGTAATGAGGTTGTATAGAGTCTATATCGAGTCGGTATTGAGTCTATAATAAGCATGTATGGGATCTGTATCGAGTCTGTAATAGGGCTATAAAAGAAGGAACCCAAGTTGTATGTGGGTTAGCTTATGGCTTCTAGATTCTTGGTTAGACCCTTGGTAAGACTCTAGAGCTAGACTTGAAGTAGGAATTTATGGTTAATGGATTTGTATCGCTAAGTCCATCGGAGTAAAGGATCTACAGCTGAGTGCACAGATGAGTAGGGAAGGTTGATTCGATCCAGGTTGTGTGCGGATCGCTAGTAGAAGTAGAGTAGTGAGAGAAAAGCAAAGAAAAGCAGAGAGCATGAGAGGGAGGAAGAGTCTGTAAATTTAAACAAGAATATCTTGAGTAGAGTCTGCAACTTAGCGCACAGACAAAAGGTGCATCTATTTCCTCATGCAAGATGAAGAGCACCTTGTGGTTTTCGCCCGGTGGGTTTCACATTATATTCTGTGTATATGTGTGAATGCTGAAAGTAGCTTAGATATATGTGTGATCATTGTATTGAATGAATGACTGTAGATTTTTTTATAAATGAATAGATGTATGATGGTCACATTGTATTACTGGTTATGATTATGCCACATGATTGTTGTTTATTTACTAAAGTTGCATGCAGGAAGTTTGGGTCGCAATTTAGTTATTGAAGTGCCTTAAAGAAAAGTAATCCACCCCCAAACTTCATTGGAAGCCTTGGTGCAGAGCCAAGGTACTAAAACACCCGCCCACACAACTGCGGAAACGTGGTTCTGGTAGTTACCCATAAAAATATAGATATCTCGGGTGAGACGACATCTGTGTCGCAGGTGATGCCAACTGAGCTCTGCTCCGTAGGGCCAATATCTCGGGCATTTTTGTGCTAAGAAGAAGGGACTGAACCTGGGTTAGATCCCTGGGGACAAGGGACATACAGATATAACAACAATAAAAATCCAGCAAATGGTTCCGTTGCCGGGACCCTGAATCATTGTGGTGAGGGATATGTTGTGGAAACCCATGAAACCGAAGATGCAAGATTGGGTGGAATCCAAAAAGTTAGAGTTTGCGCAAAAAGAAAGTGAAGGATCTCGGTGGAACTTAACAGAGTTATTGGGTCGATACATCTACATAGACATCCAAGAGATTTTCTTTTCTGAGTTTCTCATCGTGTTGCACGAATGGTTATCTAAGTTAGCAACCAAATAAACAAATTTTCAGGGTGGATAACCAAGGGAGTGGACTCCCTATTTAATTGAGCAACTGGAAGAAGTAAGCAACCCTGTATCGAGGGCTATGGATTTTTGGATAGATAGTATCCTAAAAGGATATATTACTGAGTTCATTGTTGACACAATAAACTCATACAGCCTCGACCATCGTCCATCCTCATACAACCTTGACACAATAACCTCATACAGCCTCGACCATCGTCGATGAGGAGGAACGGGAGTGCCTATTCCATACACAGATATGGGTTCAGAAAAATCCATTACATCTCATTGTGGATAAGGGACGTAGGTAGAAGAACTTCGTTTCTGAAGATCTTGTGAATAAATTAGGTCTTGTCACCACTCCACATCCTCAGCCTTACAATATCGGTTGGATGAAGGATGGGTAGGAACTGAGGATCACGTGACAATGTCGACTCCCCTACTTCATTAATCCTTTTGAAGATGAAGTACTCTGCGACATGGCACTACTTTCTGTAGCCGATGCCCTATTCGGTAAACCCTACCTATGGGATCGACACGATACATATCAGTCACAGCCTCAGAAGGTGATTTTCAAAATCTAAAATCAATGGTATGGCATACCAAAGCAACAACCCACAACAACAGTTGCTATGATATGTTCCAAATAAACAAAGAAGCTTATCGATCATGCTCAAAATTTCACATTAATCATGATCAAACCTCAACATTCCAGGAACACTGCAGCAATGAGTCAACTAACCGACCAATGCATCTCCCGACAACAACAACAGATCGGCAACATTCTTGAAGAATACCCAGAACATATTTCAAGCACCAAACGGATTACCTCTGCACTGACAGGTAAAACACTCCATTGAACTTTTTCTGGGTTCTTCATTACCTAACGCATTTGTTTACAGAAGATCCATTCTAAAAAATGAAGAGATTCGCAGACAAATCCAGGATTTGATCGACAAGGTTCATATCTACCCCAACTCATCTCCTTGTGGAAGTCCAATCATCTTAGTTCCAAATAAATACGGGACTTGGCGCTTGTGCATCGACTATCAAGCTCTCAACCAAATTTCAGTGAAGATTGAATACCCTCTTCCATGGATTGATGAAATCATCAAGAATCTGAAAGGTGCTAAGTTCTTTATGAAACTCAACCTCAAGTCGGGATACCACCAGATTCTAATCGAGGCCACCGATGTATGGAAAACGACTTTCAAGACCAAGGAAGGATTGTTTGAACAGTTAGTCATGCCTTTCGGCTTAACTAATGCACCTATAACCTTCATGAGATATATGGATGACCTTCTACGACCTTTCATCGGTGAATGTGTCATTTTCTATCTCGATGATATCTTGATTTTCAGTCAATCATGGGAAGAACATGTCCAACAACTTCAACAAGTTTTCAACACTCTCCAACAACATCGGATATATCTAAACATGGACAAATGATCATTTGCGATGACTAACATCAAATATTTGGGGTATGTAATTGACTCTACAGGCATTCATGTCGACCTAGAAAAAGTACAGATCCTCAAAGGCTGGCCCATTCCTCAAAGCATTCATGAAATAAGAAGTTTTCTTGGTTTGGCGAATTTCTATCGACGATTCATTCTTGACTTCAGCCACATCGCATGGCCTCTGAATCAGTTGACGAAAGGAAATGGGAAAACGATCTTCAAATGGACACCGACACAACAACAAGCTTTTGAACAAATAAAAAACAAGCTTTTTACTGCACCAGTACTTGTGTTACCTGATTTGCATCATCCCTTTGAAATTGAGACGGATGCATCGGATTATTCCCTCGGTGGAGTGATCACTCAGTCAGGTCACCCAGTCACGTTTCATTTTGAGACTTTCGGTGACACAGTCAGAAGGTACTCAAAGTATGAAAAAGAACTGTACGCCATTGTGTAAGCTCTTAAGCAATGGAGACACTACATTCTTGGCAGGGAAACGATCATCCTCACTGACCATAATCCTTTTTAGTTCACTCTGACTCAATCGAAACTACAGACAACATGACAACTCAAGTGGATTAATTATCTGCAACAATTTCAGTTGGTAATTAAGTATTGAAAAGGCAAAGCCAATTCCACAACCGATTGTCTCAGCAGACCACCCATTACTCTACTGTCTACAGTGATGAGTATGCAGGGTTATGACACCAATACTTGGCCACAATTGTATTCGGTAGACTGCGATTTTTCTACAATCTATCGACAGCTTCAAACCGACAAGTTGTCGACTGCCGACTACTTCCTTAAAAGACACCTTGCTATACAAGCTTGGACAACTTTGTGTACCGACCGGTGAGCACCGACAGAAGCTCATTTGGGACGCACACTACAACAAGACCGTAGGACATTTTGGAGTCTCAAAAACACTTGTTATCCTCCAAAAGTATTTCTACTTGCCTTCACTTAAATATGATGTCAACAAGTAAATTCGATCGTGCATGGTTTGTGCCATTTCTGTACCGTCGACTCGACGACAAGTACTATACATGCCCCTTCCAGTTCCTAGTCGACCATGGGATCTATTTCTATGGACTACTTAACGAGATATCCTAATACCAAACATCAACATGACACGATACTAGTAGTAGTCAATATATTTTCCAAGATGGATATACTCATGCTGTGCAAGAAGACTATGAAGGCACAATAGACTGCTCAACTCTTCTTTGAACATGCGTGGAAACACTATGGCCTCTCGATGACCATTGTTTACGGCAGAGATGCTATAATTGTCAGCACCTTTGGGAAAACTCTCTGGAAACAACTCAACACAAGAATTTCTTTGTCAACAACCTTCCATCCGTAGACAGACGGAAGTTGTAAATTGCTTAGTTGTACAATTGCTTCGCATGTACAACCACAAGCATCGTCAAACATGGGATGACATCCTTCCATGCATACAGCATAGCTACAATTATGCTCAAAACAACTATACATGCAAGAGTCCATTTGAGATCTGTTATGGATTTCAACCCTTAGCACCTATCGACTTAATCAGTTCCTCGACACAGTCGAGCGACATTGACTTCGAAGGACGGGAAGTGGAGAAAGCATTGAAGTTCAGAGATCAAATCTACAACATCCAGAAGAAAGCACATAAAATGTTTTAATGAGCAAATGAAAAATATAAGGCCCAACACGACAAGCATTGTATTCCTCATCCATTTCAAATTGGGGATCAGGTCTGGTTACATCTAAAGAAGGAGCACTTCACTGGTCCATACAGAAAGATGAAACTTGTGTGATATGGTCCATACAGTATCCTTAAATAGATTGGAGAAAAAAAATTTCAACTCGACATTCCTGCATGCCTTAGCCTACATCCAGTTTTCAATGTAGATCTACTTCAACCATACCATGCACCATTGTTGGAACAGAACGACTTGCAAACGGCGGAACCCGAAGACATCCATCCAAATGTTCAGGAACCTCTTCTTCATGACACCATTGTGGGATGATGCATACGCCTTACAAGGACAAACTCCATTCCCTTTTTTCAAGTAGCTAAAGCTGGACAAATCCCCACGCAAGGAAAATGGTACTCTGCTAATGAAGTCACCGACAAGTTTCCTCACCTGAATGAATACACAATGGAGACCATTGTTTCTTAAGGAAGGATGAATGATCCAACCAACAGCTGACATGTCACATACCCCAATTTTGTAAAATAATGTTATTTGTTTTAATTTGATTCCTAAGACATTATGTTAAATTTAATGCTAAGTAGAAACTGATGACTTAGCAGAGTCAAAAGATGTGGAATGTAATTCTAAATATTTTATTTTTAATAAATAAAAAGTGGAGACAACAGCTTGGGAGAGCTGCTAATAAGAGTGTTACTGGTCAAACTGGTGGAAGGAACTAGGTGGAGAGCAAAAGACAAGTGGCAACATCCTTAAACACTTCCTATGTTGCAGGTGGCAACTTCCCTACATTTGGGGTCATGATCCCCCAAGAAAGTGGGATCAGAGCAGGTGGCTCAATTAATGACAACTAACCCAAAAAGACCTAGGCAATCTTTTAAAAAATGCCCAATGTAGAGAGCTGAGGCTGCTCAGATATTTTCCAGGAGAAGAATCATTCAGGTGGAATGCACTTCAAGGAATTCATTGGGAAAAAGGGAAACTGGAAGGAAGGTGTTTGAGGGATAAACTGCAGGAACTTGATCTGATACAACTTTCTAGCTGAGAGATTTGACTGACGAGTTCAGGATTGGTATTAAGTCTCAGGACTAGTACTTGGTTATTTGTTTCACCTAGTTCCAGCCAGGGAGACCAGAGCAGGCTCGGGGGTCCTGAGGAGTCACTGTTTGAGCGCTCTCCATGAATTGGTGGGGAGGAACGACCTCCCATTGCTGTTGTCGACTAGCTTTAAGAACAGGTTCTACTATTTACTAATTTATGAGTTAATATCTGTGTGTGATTGAATGATGCATTTTCAGGTTATGATGTAAACTTAGAGGATAGAATATCTTAGTTTGTTTAGTAATGAAATTATTCTTAATGAGAAACAAATCCTACCTGTGTTTTTCCCCATATGGAGTAATCCAGATCGTACTCTAGCACAGGAGGTGTATTTAAATGAAGAAAATATGATGTAAATATAAAATAAGATGTTAGCTCGATTACTAGAATGTTTTCTTTTATTTGTTATCAGAAGAAATATTATTTTGTACAAAGAGTAGTGTTAGACCTAGACTGTGAATGCCAGATCATTAGAAAAGGAAAGGAAGCTATATCATTTTACTAACAGTAGCATGTTTTGGGTAGACGAAACAGTTCTCTAAATAGTATTCACTGTCGTAATCTTTACATTTATTTTAAAACAAAAGGAAAAGAAGAAAATAGTTAAAATGTGTAGTGTTAGGTTAAATAAAATGCTTTTCAACTCTACAGTTTATTTCTCTTCCTATTGCAGAATAAATAACTACTGTGATATTAGCGACCAAACTGCGAGTAAAGATAGAAAAACCATTGATTTAATTCTAAAGACAAACTGATTGGTTTTAGATTTTATGTATGGCTGGTAATGTAAATAATTCATTCATTTTTATCTAGCTGAACTCAAACAAGATCTACAGCTACTAACCTATCTTTTATAAAAATTTAAATAAACACTACAATATATTTTAGAGGAAAGAACATAGATAGTTTGTTATTTCTTTTATTTTATAAATACTAATATTATAACATAAATAGGGTAACATAAAATACAAAAGGGACTTCTTAGAAATTATTAAGTAAAGAGAGCATAAGAATACAACAATAAAATACTTTTTCATTATACACCTATAAATAGATTAAGTACAAAGATAATGTATATAATTATAGGAACAGTATTTGTATGTAAATAAAATAACATTCTTATCCCATTATAGTAAATATAAATTACGTACTTAAAAGATGTAACTATTAGTTACATAAGTACAACTCTAAGAACATTCAATTACTTATTTTCTGAAGGTTAACAATTATAAAACAATATTTAAAACTTTATTAGAATAGAGTGAATTAAAGTAAGATAACATAAAAACAATGTACAGTTATCCTAAACAGGTGACATTCAACTAATATTACAGGGTAAATTCAAATGTAATAATTTCTAGGAAATAAACTAACAGAGTATAAACATGCTCGATTCACCGGGCTCAACCACCCATTACACAATATAAGTAATAACCAAATAAATTACAGTATTACATTGTAAATAAAAGATAATTTAAAGAAACAGTAAATACATCTTCATATCGCCAAGTTAGGGCAAAACCCTAGTATATCAAAATTTACAACAGAGGTATCAAATGAAAGAGTTTAAGCTCCTTCTAATGCCTCTCGGCTTCAAGAGTTAACAGAGTAAGGCTTTACCAGCCTTCCTTATTTTAAACTTTCTATACACAAAAAAAAACTAGAACAAAATCAAAATTTACAGGTCACGGCTGAAGCCGGAAGCCCCGCATAAAGCAAGGGTTTATCATTAAAAAGAACAGCGAACCAAGTTAACCCAGGTAAACCAAAACCATGAGTGTTTTGCAGGCCACGGTGACCAACCATCAAACGTCCCATAAGGGACGGAACAATGACGAACTGCCATGGGATATCCAAGGCTTACCGTGAGCAAGCAGTTGTCCCAGCCTTGCACCAACCACGCAGAAGGGCAAGCCGTCACCTGTGTAACATCAAACATGTTATTGTTAATACCTTGCATTTATTTAAGCAGACAAGTGACGAAACATAAATGTAAAGAAAATGAAGATGTAATTATCAGTTCTTACCTAAAACTTACTGAAATGTAACCACCCACAAACAGAAGTGCCACCACCAACGTAAAGAGAAACAAACCCTTCATCTGCTGCAAGAAAGAAGGAGATTACTAACACATTATCGACCAACGGTGACTGAGAGTTGGAGCAACCGGCCAAGCAAGTATAAACGCTTGGGCCGCAACTGTTCTTCAACCAAAAATACAATATGCTGCGAAACCCTATGACCCAGCAACTCTCGAGATGTAAGACCACGGCTCTCACTACTAGGCCACAAAAGATTAAGACTTTTACAATCTTGTGTATATTGAAGTGAGCCAGCTGCAAAGGTGAAACCCTGGAGGAAAACAACCAACCCAGCCCAAGTAGCAAACAAAATCGTTACAGCACTTCTCTATTGAGTGTTCAGGGCAAGCTCACGAGGGGCCGAAGCAAGCTAGGAGATTACCAGCAGCGAGTTGCAGAGCGACAGGGCGGGCAACCAACACAGTAGCAGAGTGACAGGGCAGTAAACGAACATAGTAGCAGAGCGGCTGAAGGCCGAAAACAACGAAGGAAATATCAAGTTTAGGGTTCACCAATGCCTTTTAACTACACAACACTTGGCTACGATGTTTCCACGTATACCTTCAAATTATTTGCATACAGTGGGTAAATCCCTATAGTCCCGGCGTGTAATTGACGAGAAGATTATTATTCCAATCATATGGTGATTCAAAAGTTCCACCATGATCTATACTCTCGGAGTCAACCAAGCTTACACGCTGCAATGTTAAAGGAGGAGTTTAGCAACAAGGTTAAGATTATAACGTAGCAAGGATATGAACCAATATGCAACTTAGCATATTATGCAAACAAAGGATGCATATAATAAACGATTATAACTTAGGTCAAAAGGTTAAACCATAAACTCATCGTGGGCGCGGTCTATTCTATGACCCCTTTCTTTTATACATTGCAAAGTATTCGTTCAACAAACAACTATAACCCTATCAAAAGTTATGCCTTGTTAATATTTATAAAAAAAAAGAGTTTATAAAACCTTCTTATGATAAAATACCCATCTTGCTAGATTAATTCTAATCATGCATTGGAGTATTTAAATATATAAACTATTAAGTTTACAAATAAAAATGTTAAGCCTTATAATATTTATCAGGCTTGAAAATAGGTAACTTTTGATGATTTAATAACCATAATTGGACATTATCTTCCAAATAAGTGATGTGTAGAAGAGTTTAGTTCATCCACACTAGCTTAGTTTAATTGATAGCAGTATGTAACGAGGATATAATTCCTTTAAAATTTCAAAGCTTGGAAGATGGAATAATAGAACAAAAACTCCTTAACTATTGCGCATTACTTTCATATCACAAGGAGTAACCAAAATTTGTCATGACGTAAATGGTATATGTTCACAATTTAAGATAGACCCTTAACGTAAAAACCCTGCCATCTTTAGTCTGCATGTAAAGAAAGATTTAAGGCGTTTACACACGACGACTATGGTAAACATTGATAAACATCGAAAAGATTAGTACGCAATAAAAACTATAAATTACAACTAGAGAGAGAAAGCAACTGTCACCAATACTGATAGGACTGAATCGCATTTCCATGGCGTCTTAAAAAAAAGAATAACGATTTAATGGTTTTACCTCATAAAAGCATTTGAAATTGAATAGCATTTATATTCTTTTACTGAGCTATTATTTTTGCAACGAACATATATCTGTATGCTTATTGATTATGGACAAGCAACACCAGATCTTTCTTACCTGTAAATCTGTAAGAGCAAGTAAACTTTCTGCGTTAGCTCAAAAGCTAAGTAAGCCCCAGAACACCAAGACAGTTCCACCTTGTGGTAAAAAAAAAAGGTCATTAAACTGAAAAAGATTTATTCTAAAAGATAAACATAATCAAGTAGATAATTCAGATTATGAAATCATTAACATATAACTAATTAAAACAATTAGCTGACTGCATTATTGAATATTATTTGTATTTTCAAAATTTTAAATGTTTTGGAAATTTTGGGATTTTGACATGACAGGTTCACCTTGGCAGCCGACAGGTTCACCTTCGATAGGTTTGCCTCGACATGTTCAGTCGACAAGTTCGCAAATGACAGGTTTGCCTCGAAGTCAGCATACCAACATGCTCTACGACGATTGAACTTCTGAACCATTATAACTTCTTGTAACTGAATGTAGCGGGTAGTCACCCAAATGTCTCAACATCCTATATAAGCCTTTACATTATGTAACATAGACATCTTTCTGATCATCATCTGATTCCTCCATCTTTCATGGAGAAGAAGTAATAAATTGGTTTGAATTCTTGCATATTGTCTGTGTGTATATTTCTTGTCGACCTAGTGTGTTTCCTTCTTTGTTGTTCCTTTTTATATGCTTCCGCCATAATAGAACTTGACTTATTCAGTCGACTATTGTCCCTAGCGTGCACCTAGGAATTACCTGGATCACAGGATGAGAATATCAAGAAAGCACAGATGATCACGACTCTACGAGGTCATGCGCTGGACTAGTATATGAAATTTTCCATAGTACTAGCATGAGTTGTCCTGAAAACAATCAATGATATTTGAGTGAGTTTGATAGATGAATTCAGAAAGCCAAAGTCTGAGTCACAATGCATCACCGAAATCAAAGAGATTAAGTATCTACCAATAGAATCTATTTGGGACTTTGACCAAAGATTTAAGACATTGATGGCCATAGTGAGATTTTAAATTTCATATGTACAACCCAAGGAATGGTTTATTGTCGCCTTGTTACCTCATATCCTAACCCCGTTGATGCAACAGAAGTTTGTGACACAGATAGAGGCTATGAAGATAACAATGAAATTAGAAGCCTCGTCAGTTGGAGATATTGGCTCGGGAATGATGCAAATTCAGTTGCAGACTGCCAACCTTAAGGTACAACTCTAGGACATTAAAAGAGGAAAGGAAGTTCAAGGAGAACTATGGTGTACAAGATGCAGAACAAACGGACACCATAAAGGCGATTTCCTGACACTTATGAACTATGTCGCAACAGGTGCGCTAAACCCGTTAAACACTCAAGGAATGCCTTGGTGTAGAATAGGACATACTAGAATTTATGTACTTACAGAAGATTGTAAGCACACCAGCTAATCTATATTGTAAATTTTGTAGGTTAGTAGGTCATGATGAAAAATATTGCGGAGCATTTCAGCTACTACAAGAAAATACGATGGACACCTACTTAATGAAAAATGATGAGCAGATGCAAGCTAAATGAGTGCAATCTCAATATCAGCCTATGCAATATCCTCAACCACAATACCAACAAAATCAGTATCCTCAATAACAACAATACGCTCCACAAAGAGGGGGTGGAAACTTTAGAGGTCGAGGACAACAACAAGGAGGAGGCTTTGGCCGAGGAAGAGGCCAAGTCATATGTTTTAATTGTGGGCATCTAGGACATTTTTCTTGAGATTGTCAAAGTCCTATGAAAAAATGTACATATTGTAAAGCATTTGATCACATTGACGAACAGTGTCTGCAACTTATTGCGATATGGCAAGCTAGAACTGTCGTTAATCCCAACCCCCTGTAGAATCAAAATATTCAAATGATTTCAGTTGAATCAAGAGAACCCCACATTGTTGTAGTTACAAGAGGAGTTGTTGCGACAGGAGCATACCAAAATACACAGCAAGGACAAACACAGGTGAGACCTACAATACAAAAGAAAGCTCCGCTACATGTCCAACATGAGAAAGAAGTCTTCTTGGAGGTGTGACCATAATTTGTTGATACTAATCAATCGTCGACATCTGGACAAGTTAATACTATGCCCGAATGATTTGAACAACTAATCAACAAGTCTCCAATGAAAAAGGTTAGTAAGCTTAAAGAATTTTTCAAAATTTGTTTAGCACTAATCAATGATAAAGATGTTGTTGTAGAAATGACAACACTAATAGAAGAAAACCCAAAAGACTTGTGACCTGGAAAAAGAGTTAATCATTAGGGTAGCTGATTCCGCAGTAAAGATTCATGGCATCTAATGGAGAGTCTATAGTGAGAATAATTAATGTCGACGTTTCGAGCCAATCGTGGCTCATCTTCAAGACATACCGATGCCTGGGAGATTATTCATCTTTCATAGGTGTATTAATACATAAACAACCCACTTGGGAGGTGTCGACTAGGTTTGGTTTGTCGGTAGTTTTAGGGTTTTCAATTTTTTATAATTTTTAAATTTATAACCCTAAGTTTTAGTTGTAATATTAGCCGCAACAACCATTAAGTAGACTATATTAATTATTTATCAGTTAATTATTTATTATTTAATTTTTTTTGTTCATTAGTTTAGATTTTATAAGTTAAGAAGTAGTTTATTTATTTAATAATTAATTTTGGTTTGATATATAAATTGAATGTCAAAGAATTAATATTAATGATTTAGTGAATGTATAGGTTAATTATTTTATTTTGAGTTTGATTTATTGTGTAGTGAATAATTTTAATGAGTTAATTTGATTTTAATTTCATTTAACTTCAAATTAATTAATTCTAATTATGATTATAATTAGGATTGTATTATTAATTTAATTTTAATTAAATTAAGATTTTGATTTCATTAAATTTTTAATTTAGATTATATTATTAATTTTATTTTAATTTTAACCTTAGTTTAGTTTTTTAATTTTAACCTTAGTTTAGTTTTTTATTTTATTTTATTTTAAGTTTAATTCTTAAGTTAATTTTTAGTTTAGTTAGGTTATTTTCAATTTTAATTTTTAAATTTAATTTTTATTTACTTTGGTTAGGTTAGGCAACCAGGATTGACTAATGGAAAGACCATCATCTCTGTTTATGCAATTAGGGTTCTTAACTATCTCGATTGCCTCAAGGCAGGGTACAGTTAATCATATCAGGAAAAAACTGAAGACAAGACAAGAACTATGAATGACTGCGCAGATAGGAGATTATGATATGGATTATATCATATTAGATTTGGGCTCAGATGTCAACATATTGACAAGACAAACATGGGAGAGCATGAATAAACCACAACTAGACCGGTCTCCTATTCAACTAAGGCTTGCGAATAAGTCGAAGGTTCTACCAATTGGTAGACTAACTCAAGTGCCTCTCGAAGTCGAAGGCTTAAGAACATATGTAGACTTCGAAGTTATTGACATTGTCGATGACACACATCCATACCTTGCACTTATAGGAATTTATTAGGCAATAGACAACCAAACCATTATAAATTTCAAGAAAAGGATCTTGCCATTCGAAGATTCTGAAATAAGAGTGGTTGCGCCAATTGATCCGCTCGAAGGATAGAGATATGTTGAGCTTGTACATAGTGAAGGGCAAGACAATTATCTAGATCATTTGTATAACATCATGTCTTCAAAGGAAGACAATATCAATCCAACAACTGGTGGAAAGTTAAGTTGGAGGAGTGTAAGCTCATGCACGTCCGACTCGAGCGATGCCCTAGAAAATTGGCAGAACAAGCTACATGAAGTCTCCATGCGAAGATGTGTAAGAATCACAAGATTTGTCCGAAGGGTAGGAGCCGAAGAAAGAGCACTGCCTACATATGAAGGATTACCTAACCTTGCATCTTTCCTGGTAGAATTTGAAGAAAAAGTCACAGAATCACAACGATTGTCCGTTTTGGACTATGTGCTGAAAGCTACGCCCGCTAGATGGTGGGTACACACAAACAATATATCTCTGAATGGCCACGGTGTAGGAGAGTAATGGAGATCATATTTGAGGAAGAGATCAATTTCCCTGATCAGAAATATATAGGACTAACAGATCTTGGGAAACATATTGAGCACTGTCGCAGGACTTGGTAAGAACATCTACGACAAGAATGGGTTCATCGATTCATCCACACTTTGGAAATGGTACCTAGAAGTTGGTACACATCCGTAGAGCTGTGACGAGGAACTATTGAATGGGAAAGCTTAGCTGTAAGATTCACCCAGAAATTCAAGTTTGCAAGTGAACACCCAACAATCGATGTTGCATTACAAGTAATAAAGGAAAGATATTTGAAGAAATCCTGGTCGCAAACATGAATTTCCATCAATGCAACATGACTATACACAACTGGATGGAGTGTTATAATCTCACGGGAGAACCGAATGACGATGACCCACTTGAGATAAATATACTTGAGTCAGAAGGTATACATACAGTGGAGGGAGCTTCTATAACCACTGACTAGTTTTTAAAACCACTCAAGATTAACAAAGTAAATATTGGGTCGGTTGAAAACCCAAAGTTTGCTAATATTGGAGATTACTGGGACGAAGAGACTGTAAGAAAGATCATTGACTTACTACATGAGTTGTAGGATGTATTCCCTACAAAGTTTTCTGAAATGAAGCGCATAGTTGGGGACCGGAGTAAAATGAAAACACCCTTGATCCTGATGCAAAACCAGTCAAACAACGACCATATAGATTAAACCCATGTTACAAAGAGAAGGTTAAATTAGAACTTGATTGAATGCTAGAAGCAAGTGTAATAGAATCAGTTGAAGAATCAGAATGGATCAGCCCGATTGTCATACAAGACAAGAAAACTTCAGGGGAAGTGAGAATTTGTGTTGATCTCAAAAAATTAAATGATGCATGCTTGCATGATACATTTCTGACCCCATTCACAGATGAAGTATTGGAGAATGTTGGAGGGCAAGAAATGTATTCGTTTACAGATGGATTCTTGGGTTACCATCATATAAGAATTGCAAAAGAGGATTGATACAAGACTACCTTTGCGACGAAGTGGGGATGCTACTAATACACGGTAATGCCCTTTGGAATCAAGAATGCGCCTATAATATTTTCTAGAATTGTAGTTGCTGCATTTAAATAATTTATATACAATTTTTTTGAAGTCTACTTTGATGATTGGATAGTATTTTGTGTTATAAAAGATCACATAGAAATTCTTAGAATGATGTTTGAACGATGTCGCCAATACCAAATTGCCCTCAATTTGAGAAAGTGTATTTATTGTCCGCCTTTTGGGGCTC
Source organism: Pseudotsuga menziesii (assembly GCA_001517045.1). NCBI lineage: Eukaryota > Viridiplantae > Streptophyta > Pinopsida > Pinales > Pinaceae > Pseudotsuga > Pseudotsuga menziesii. The sequence goes on along the minus strand of LPNX010792336.1, from coordinate 124,798 downwards.
TGTTAGGCCACGTGGTCTGTCGTGACAGAATTTTGGTTGATCAATCCAAAATCACCATCATCCTTGACTTACCACCACCTACCATAGTTAAACAGTTAAGAGCAATACTAGGACATACGTGATAATACCGAAAGTTTATCAAAGGATATGCACAAGTGATTTCCCCGATGGAGAGATTGTTGAAAAAAGACACTAAGTTTCCGTCGATATATGAATGCCAAGAGAGTCTAGATAAACTGAAAAGAAAGATGGTTGTTGCACCCATACTTGTATTCCCAGACTGGAAGAAAGAATATCATGTCCATGTCGATGCATCCTTTGTTGTGCTTGGAGTGATACCAACACAACCAAGGGAAGGAGATCTAGATCACCCTAGTGCTTTTGCTAGTAGGAAGCTATCAACTACAGAGAACACTTACACTACAACAGAGAGGGAAGGACTTGCGATGGCTTATGCACTACAAAAATTTAGACATTACTTGTTGGGGGGATATTTCAAAATGTACACTAACCATTCTGCACTGAAATATTTGGTCAATAAGCCAGTGTTGGGGGGGGAGATCTGTTGGTGGATTATCCTCTTCCAAGAGTTTGACTTTGAGATAATTGTCAAACCAGGCCGATTGAAATTTGGCCCAGACCACCTATCAAGAATTGAGAGTGGAGAAGATCCTACTAGTCTGGAAGATAATCTTCCTGATGCGTAACTGTTTGCGATAATTACCTTTGATGATCAATACGAAGATATCATATAGTTCCTGACTACAGGTTTTGCGTCAATCGAATTTACAAAAACGTATAAGAAACAGTTAGTAACGTGAGCTTCATATTTCCAAATGATTGCTGGCCACTTCTATAAACTGGTCCCTGGCGAGATACTTCAACGTTGTGTTTTGGAACATGAACGACCTATAATTCTAAGTGAAGCACATGCTGGTATCGGAGGAGGGAACTATGTAGGAAAGGCGACCCTGTGTAAGATATTACTAGCAGGGTTATGGTGGCTTAGCATGCATGCAGATGCTTAAGATAATTGTCGCAGTTGTGATGTCTGCCAAAGAACATGCAAGCCATCCCAAAGAGATGAAATGCCATTTGTACCACAACTCACATAACAAGCAATTGATAAATGGGTTGTTGAATTTGTGGGACCTATTAGTCCAACAGGGAAGCGAACATGAGCAAGGTATATTATCACTGCGACTGACTACCTAACTAGATGGGAAGAAGTTGTGCTAGTCAAGGATTGTACTGCTACGACAGAGGTAAAGTTGTTATTTGAAAATGTTGTAACAAGGTTCGGGTGCCCAAAGATATTGATTAGTGATCAAGGTACGCACTTTGTTAATCAATTGATTGAAGAACTAACTAAGGAATTTTAGATACAACATAGAATAATGACTCCATATCACCCGCAAGCAAATGGAGCATTCAAAGCATTTAATAAGATTATGGAAAATGCGCTAACCAAAGTTTGCAATACGAGAAGAGATGATTGGGATCAGAATATTTCTGCAGTACTATGGGCATATCACACAACATGCAAGAAGTTAACAAGTCAGACACCATTCAAGTTAGTATATGGAGATGAAGTTGTCATGCCTATGGAATATATTGTACCAAGTTTAAGAGGAGAAATAGTCACGAAAATGACAGATGTTGATGTTGTCAAAGAAAGATTGCTTCAGCTAATCCATTTGGAAGAAGAATGCTTCATTACTGGATTTCACCAAAATGTACAAAACAAAGTCAAAAGGTATGGCACAACAAACACATTAAGAACAAGTTGTTTTCAGTTGGAGGCCTTGTTCTTATGTATGACAACAAAATTTTCAAACACCCAAGCAAACTCAAGACACATTGGTTAGGACCATATGTGGTTAAGGAAATCACTAATGGAGGAGCAGTGAAATTGGAAAATTTAGATGGCATGGAAGTTAGAGGGATCATCAATGGGAGTTGGTTAAAGCCTTATTTTAACAATTACGACTAGGTCACACAACAACTACGACTAGGTCGGTTAAAGCCTTATTTTAACAACTACAACTAGTAGAAGTAGAGTAGAGAGAGATAAGAGAGAAATGCAGAGAGCATGAGAGGGAGGAAGAGTTTGTAAATTTAGAGAAGAAGATATTGATCAAAGCCTATAGCTTAGTGCATAGACGAAAGGTGCATCTATTTCCTCATTCCAGATGAAGAGCACCTTGTGGTTTTCGCCCGGATGGGTTTCCACGTTATATTCTGTGTAAATGTGTGAATGCTGAAAGTAACTTAGATATATGTGTGATCATTGTATTGAATGAATGACTACAGATTTGTTTACAAATGAATAGATGTATGATGGCCGCATTGTATTACTGGTTATGATTATGCCACATGTTTCTTGCTTTTTTACTAAAGTTGCATAAAGGAAGGTTGGGCCACATTTTAGTTATTGAATCGAATTAAATACAAGTAGTCCACCCTCGGACTTCATTGGAAGCCTTGGCGCAGAGCCGGGGTACTAAAACACCCTCCCACACAACTGCAGAAACGTGGTTCTGGCAGTTACCCATAAAAAGAGAGATATCTCGGGTGAGATGACATCTATGTCGCAGGTGTTGTCGACTAAGCTTTGCTCTATCGGTCCAATATCTCGGGCTTTATTGTGTTGAGCAAAAGGGAGTGAACTTGGGTCAGATCCCTAGGGAAAAGGGATAGAGAGATATAGCAACAGTAAAAAGCAAACATATCTTCCAATATTTCTCCAAACGGATCCCTGAATTTGGAGCCTCCTCTCCTTTCTTCCACTGAGATAATGACATTAAAATATCTTATGATGATGCAAGGGGATTGCATCTTCCCATCCCACTGTATCTCCAAGGAATGCCAGAATTCCTCTTTGGTTCCTTGATTTGTGGATCCATAAACATTTCCTACCTTGATAACCTCTTTATTGTTGTTGTCCTCTAGCTCTACAAATAACCAATGTCGATTTTCGGTGGCTAAATACATTTTATAATGATTTTTGTCCCACCAGGTGAGGAACCCCCTGGAGGATCCTATGGAACTAACTGCTTACCTTCACCATTTACCCATATTCTATTCATTAATGTGATGCAGTCTTCCTCATGCATTTTAGTCTCATGGATAATGAGGATTGTGATTACTTCTATATTTTTTAGCCTTTTGACTGCTTCTATTTTATGTTTTCCTCCAAAGCCTTTGCAATTCCAAGAGACTAGCTTTGTTATTTCTTTTGATTTTGTAGGTGACATTTGTCTTTCTTTTCCTTTGTCACTACCTGAACTTGCTTTCCTGTCGAAATGATTCTTACGTGATGATCTAGGTTGGTTTGTTTTCCACCCACTTTTTCCTAAGATGCTTCTAGATCTCTTAATATCTATTTGCGTTTCCTCCCTTATTTTTCCTTGGGTTTGCTTCTTCTTCTTTTCTTTCTGATGTATCCTCTAAGTCTGCCTTTGATCTTTATCTCGTGGCTGATCCTCCCGATATCAACAAAGATTTTGATCTTATTTCTACATAAGCTTGGTTAGGTAGGGTTGGGGCGTAGTTCTCCTCCTATCCAATTTCGGCTACGACGGCCTCGCAGTCCGAGTCCTTGCAAGTGTCCTTCTCCTTCTCTTCTTCTACATCTTTTTCCTCTTCGTTGTCTTCTCAGGTGAAAATATGGAACTTGTTTTCTGGTGCCTTTTTTTGGAAGGGATTGCATCAGGTTAGGGTTCATCTTGTTCCCTCTTTTCATGGTTACTTCATTCCATTCCTTTCCTGGCGATTCCTCCATGAATTGCTACTTCCTTTTTGGGCAGAGCCTTGTGAAATGACCATACTCATGGCACACTGTGCATTTGAACGGGATTTACTCATTATCCATAGTTTGTAAATGGTTCCAACCTTCCGTCGATAAATTGATGACTTCTGGAAGGCCTTTCTCCAAATATACTTCTACACAAATCCTAGCACAAGAAAACATTGGGGGTTTTGGCTGATTTGTCAATATATTTCCTTAATGTGTTCTTGATTGCTCTAAGGTCTTCATCGTTCCAACAATGAAGAGGGAGGTGGGGAAGCTTAACCCAGACTTACTTCCAAATGGATATCTTTCTCTCGATCAAACAAGAGGTCCCATTTTTTTAGGTACATGCCCCTTGGCCCTATAAAGTATGGTTCGTTTATGAATTTTAGGTCATGGTCCTCCTTTTTCTCAAACAAGAATACAAAAAATCCCCTGCCACAGAAATTTTGTTGCACTTCACCTTGGATTAATGACCGCCAATTTTTGTTGAACCAAACTTCAATGGCATGCGGGGAAGACCACAATCCTATGAAGTGTCCAACGATCCCTTTCTTTGATAGCACTACTGCTTTGTATTTGGAGGCGGCGAAAGAAAGCTTTACTTATGGGACTTTGACCCTTTTATCAAACTTTGATTCCTGAATGGGAGGTTTGCTCGAAGAAGGTTGAGATGCCACTATGCTTCTGAATCTCACCTCTAGCTGAATGCGTCTCTCATTTGGGTCCGAAACCATCAAAGAAGGGGGATCCATCGATCGCTAGGGTCTCCAACTCCTAAACTAGCCCTAATCTAGAGCGCTAACTATTTTTTTTCAATTTACTCATAATCTTGTTTTAATGTATACTAAGTATAAGTATATTATGTATTTATAAGAGTAAAATTACATAATTATATATATGGTTTTTGTCTTTTAAATTTTTTTCTAATCATGATCATTATTAAACAAATTCCAACATAATCATATTCTCATAATTCAAGATTAAAGTGTATTTAAAAGTTTTTTTATTAAAATAATTTTAAATGATATATACATTATATACACATTCATATTATAACTTTCTTAAAATCTAATTTTATATAAGTGTTGAAAAGAAACCAAACTTACATTCCAATAGGTAAGATAAAGTCATGACCCACATTTTCACTAGCTGTCCGATTTGGAGATGTATATTGGGGGCTGTATGTGATCAATTGCAATTAAGTATACCCCCTGTAGCGGACTCTATATCAGTTTTTTTTGAAGAATGGGCAGCCTCCCATCATCGCAGTTCTGATCTATTTTACATCCCACATTATGCAATTTGGGAAGTATGGAAAGCTCGTAACAAAGCTGTTTTTTATGGTTATAAGGTAAATATATTATGTGTTATGCACCAGATTTTATACGCTGCTAAAATTTCCTCCTCTCAGCCTGTCGCTAAGGGAAGGAAATTCAAATCAGTTAGACAGATTGGGCCTAGACCACTCATGGTTTATCCTTGTGGTTACTTCGATGGTGCATCAACTTCTTATGCAGCGGGCATTGGTTATTGTTTGCATATCAATGAGAATCGCCGTCTCGAATTTGCGCTGGGGGTTGGACATGGATCCAATACAAAAGCAGAACTCCTTGGACTTTGGGCAGTTCTGCACACTTCCCAAATGATGGGAATCCCTTTAGCCTGCATTTACGGTGACTCACTGGTCATTATCAACTGGGCTAAAGGTATATCTGCTCTCTCCCCACCAGAGCTCCTTCACTGGTGCAGGGAATCTCAAAAGCTTCTCAAGAGCTTCAAAGATCTTTCCATCATTCACATCTATCGGGAATACAATGGGATTGCAGACCATCTTTCAAAACAAGCACTCACATACTATCCTGGTTCTGGGTGTTTTTTTGAAATTTTTGATGACCATTTGGTCACTTGTGACTCTTTCCAGCTCCTTTGAGCATGTACTGGGGATATCTCCCCTTCATTTGGGACATGTCCTGCTTGTTGACTGAGTGTTTCTTTTGGACCGCAGCTCTGGTCCCATGTTTCCCGATAGGTGGGAATGATGATGAACGATCATTAACATGATGAGGCAGATTTCTGATGGGAACACTATTAGCACTCCATTCCCTCTGGCTGCAACTTGGACGTGATTCAGTATTGTATTGATGTATCTCTGCTGATGTATGTCCCCTTTGGGTGGCTGTTACCAAAGCCCTTTGATTCTTAATAAAGAATATCGAGGTCTGATTTTTTCTTCTGAAAAAAAAAAGATAAAGTCATGACCAAACAAAGTAGTTATAAAAGAATCCTGCATTTCCTCAAAACCAAAAACCTATCTCAAACCCTTTTTATAATCAAACATTATTCTAAAACAAAACAATAAAACAAACCTTTTGAAAAAAAGAAAAATCTCTCATTTCTTTGTGTTATAAGAAATCCCACAACCTTTCTTAACATTTCTTTTGATGATTAACATAATCGTAAAACGAAACAATAAAAAACCTCCTAACTCAAAAAGATCTCACATTTTTTAATATAACATGATCGTAAAAAACACAACAATAAAAAACCTTTGAAAAAAAAAAAATTCTCACATTTTTTAATCCATAATATAAATTTTAAAACTTGTTTAATAAATTCATATATACATACAGAATTTTACAATTTTCATTTTCAAAAAAAAATAGTTACCAAATGCAAGATTTTTTTTTTCAGAACAAAAAAGCCTGACCTTGATATTCATTAAGAATCAAAGGACATCTAACATGTCATCCCAGTAACTGGGTTACAATACAAAATATTGATGCCGTGGATAAAATATCAGTGATATTTTGCATGAGTTACAACACAGCAGAGTGAGAGGGAGCTAGAGCAGAAGCTACATACATTTCCCATCAGTAAAAAAGTTGTTGTCCATATAACCATATCCACCGTGAACCCAAAGGGATGCTCAGCCATCTAAAAGAGTTTGCTCCATCACCATCATCAAGGTGCATAATAAAGTGGAGATCCAGCACCGAGCTCAAAAGAGCATAAAACTATCTTGAGAGGTCAAATGACCGTCAAAAAATTCTGAGTAAAATCTCAATCCCGAAGCCAAAGAAAGGGATTTTTTAGATAGGCAGTCAGCAGTCAGATTGTGTTCACGGTAGACATGGAAAAAAGATAGCTCAAGGAAGCCAGAACCGATCTTCCTAATGTCCCTACACCAATGGATAAGCTCAAGTGGTGTAAGGGAAGCAACACCCTTTGCCCAATTGATGACGACTGTGGAGTCTCCAAAAACCTTGAGCACAGGTAACCCCATCATTTGGGAAGTATGCAGTAGGGCCCAAAGCCCAATTAATTCTGCCCTATTGTTGGTACTGGGTCCAGCCCCCAATGCAAACTCGAAGGAGTGTAACTCATTTAGGTGCAGACAATAGCCAACTCCACCATTATAATTAACAGATGCACCATCAAAAAATCCACAGGGGTAAAAAAGAGTAGGTCCCAGGCCCTTTACTCTAGGATTTTTTACTCTAGTGACAGGTGGGCAGTAGAGCTACAAGGAATAAGAAATCTGATGGAGCATACTGATGATAGGTACAGATTTCCCTTCAAAAATGGATAAATTCCTTGCCTTCCATATAGTCCACATGGCAAGGAAGGGGATATAGTAGAATCCAGAATGCTTAGTGAAGGATATAGTCCACTTTCCCAGAAAGGAGCATAAACTAACAGGCTAGAGAGGTGGGGACAAGTGATGTTGTTCCATCAGGACTGAAAGTAAATTTTTCCAGACATGGCAATAAAAAAATATGTGTTCGATACTTTCAGCATCCCTTCTGCAAAGAATACAAAAACCGGGCCCAGTCCAACCACGTTTTTGCAAGTTATCCCAGGTAAGCAATTTATTCTTCAAAGCCAGCCATATAAAACAACAAATTTTTCGGGGCAGCACGCTGTTCCAAATAAGTGTAAGAAGTCTGCTACCAGCTGGAGGGGAGGAAGCATTAATAATACACTCACATATCAATTTGGCAGATACAATACCATTTCTACTGTATGACCAAGTCAGAGCATCCCTTTGATCATCTAGTCGTAAGCCACAAGTTTCCAGACCCCTTGTAAAAGAAAGCCATGCATCCTTCCAGACACCTCCCACACCGAGTTCATCCGCTGAATACCAGTATTTATGAGCATCCAGGAGGGTATTTCGTGCCTGTGCAAGAGTCACGATATCCAAATCTTCCAGATACTCACGAAGCCCCTGAGGAATCATGAGAGAGTCCGATACCCCAACGATTGGATAAATGCCAAGAAGTATGTGCTTCCCATTACCAACCTACCAAGCAAGATGCCTACCAAGCCACGGGAGAGAGAGCAAGAACCCATTCCAGATAGCAGAAACTCCATGAGACAGAAATTTCTTGTCTCTGAGCCAAGCCTCAAACGAGCCCAACTTTAAGTATTTATTAGATATCACTCGGTGCCATAACCCATCATTCTGGAGAGCAAACCATAGGTTCTTCAATTTGAGAGCAATACTGAACCAGTTTAAATTCTTAATACCCCAGCCACCAAGTTCCTTACGCCATGAAAGCTCTTTCCAATTGGTCAAGTGATACCGACGCTTATGACCCGAGGATCCCCAGAGAAAAGCAAATACAAGACTCCTGAGCTTATTCATGACGGAAATAGGAATGGGAGCAAGTCCCATCCAGTAGACAGGAATACTGGTCAAAACAACTTGCACAAGGGTCAGACGACTGCCAAGGGATGGAAGCTTGTGTGCCCAGTGGGAGATGCGATGTTCAAATTTCTTAATCAGCCAATGCCAGTCGTGTACCCTATAACCCAGGGGCTTGAGAAAATAACCAAGATATATGAACCCAGAAGTGATAGGTTCCATCTTGTATGGAAGGGCTTTTGAGATTTCCGACCGAATATCAATATCAACATTGTTATAAAGAAAACAGGATTTGCCAATACTAATACACATCCCTGAAGCCTTGCAGAACTTGCTGAGTATGACATCAAAGGCCATCCATTCTGATAAGGAACTAGAACCCAGTAAGATCACATCGTCAACAGATAGGAGATGAGTAAGTGCAAATGTGGATGAGATCTTAATACCTTTGATGAGACCGTGATCTCTAGCATCTGCAATCATAAGACTAAGCCCCTCTATCACAAGCATAAAGAGCAAAGGCGAGAGGGGGCAGCCCTATCTGATACCTCTGGAGGCTGTAAAAAACTTGGAGGGGATGCCATTGATAAGTACAGCAAAGTTTGCTGATGAAATACACCCCATGATCCAGTTAACAGCAAGGAGGGGGAGCCCAATCTAAATCAGTACAAGTCTGATGAAGGTCCAATTGACCCGGTCGAAGGCCTTCACCAAATCCAGTTTAAGGATAGAGCACAGGTATTTTTTGTCTTGACAGTATGAAGTGCCTCTTGTACAATACCAATGGGTTCAACAACCTGGCAGTTTTTCAAAAAACCAAATTGTTCAATAGATATATGTGAATCCAGGAATGGCTTAAGTCTCACAGCAATGACTTTGGATATCAGTTTATAGAGCAGATTACACAACGAAATAGGCCTGAAATCAACAAAGGATGAGGGCTTTTCCTTTTTGGGGATAAGAGTCAGAAAAGTGAAGTTGAGTGAGGGGGGAATACATCCCGAGACTTGGGTAAAGTCCACAGTAGCGAGAAGTTCATCACCCAACAAATCAAAGAAGTAGAGATAGAATTCGATTTATGATAAAAGCAATGCAAGATTTATGATAAAAGCAAATCAACAAAACATTAACCCTTTATCATTTTCCATGGTTCATGTTCGGAATGAGAGATTGTATTTTTAACAATTTGTTTTATAAAATGGTATATATTGTCTTATAAACTGGTTTGTTGATTTGTGTTATTGTGGGTAATTTTTTTAAAATAGATTGTATTATTCCTTAGTTTTTTATTCAAATCCACATGCCTCTCAAGATTAGGGTATCAAGAATAAAAAAATTAAAAAGAACTTACAAGACTTAATATACAAATCATAATAAATAATCTTTTTTATAAATTTATTAAAATAAATATAATTTGTATTTTAAATAAAATACATTAAAATTTCTATTAAAAATGTCTTGGTTCAATAAAAATAATTTATAAAAAAATATATCATGACAATCTTTGACTGAACTCAAGTGAAGGAATTTAAAATTAAGATAAATATAGTGTATGAATCTTTGCTTAAACTCAAGTGAAGTGAAGTGGGAGTAGTCCCCAAGGGACTCAACTACCTAAGCAAGTAGGGAAGCAACCCTAAGGTCCACTTAACCCAACAAACATAGTATGACCACAAGATGATGATGAATGAAAGATATAAAAGGACAATTAAAGGACCAATAAAAATATACCTCTTCCATGTGCTTCCCCACCGATCACTTGGGTAACCCTATGGCCACTCTTGTGATCATGTGGTACGTAATGTCACGAGTTCGAATCCTGGCGACGTCGCATCACGTTATCGCCAATCCCACGTCATTATTATCTTTATACATCGTACTCCACAACCGGTTCTATGATCACCGGGTAGAATGGCACGCAGCGAAGTCAGAGCAGTTGAATCAATGATAACTCTACATGTTTTATGTATTTTTAATAATTTAGAATAATAAAAGGAAATTAATGTTCTTAAATTTAAATTTAATAAATTATTTTAGATTAATAAATTATATTAATATTACATAATCTAGATATATAATATTTCAAAATAATGAATCTATTTATATATATATAAGGATGATGATGATGGTTAACGAGACTAAACTTTGGTTAAGAAAAGAATTAATTAGTTTGTTTTAAAATTGTAATCTTATATTCAAAGAGTAGTCTATTTGTTATATATTTTAGATTTTTTAGCTGACTTTTGATAATATTATCCTCAAATACCCCAAGGGCACCAAGATTATGCAAGTTTAACAACTATCATATGCTTTTTCAAAATTAAATCTAAAAGTTTTACCCATAGAGACATACATATATATATCCCAAAATATTCAATCTATTTTTATAATATCTCAAAACACTGAATTTATTTTAGTCATCATGCAGACTAGCCATGCACTCGTGTTCACATTGAGTAAAGCTATTAACCCTCATAGGGTGAGGTGTATGACCAAGCAAAAATAATATTGTTTAGAAAATGTCCATGAGTGATTTAAACAAAAACATGCTAAAGAGAGGAAGCCTAGTTATCAACAAGACTAGTCCAAGTTCGAAATGTCAATGGGTCGAGTCTTGCGTTCACTACTGAGTCCATTTCTCCGTTCACACCCTAAGGCTCTCCTCAAGGAGGGAAGTTTGGGTGTTTGCGATAAATGAGACCAACTTGTAGCGAGGAAGAGGCCAATTTACTAAAAACCTTGCCTGTGAGTTCTCGAGCAACAATGTTCTGCTTAGCATCGAAATCCATCTATGCCTTCGCTAGGGATCTAGTCCAAATCTCCAAGCGGTCCAGTCTGTTTCCCAAACTCAATCCACAGTTGTTAGCTTGAAGCATTCCTGCAGTGCTTTAAGAGATTGATTGGCTCAGAAGAGCCTTTGTATGCCAAAGCAAGGTGAGCCTCTTGGTGTAGTGGGTCTCACTGGTGCGGGTGGATCCTGGATCCTCCATGAGACGCCCCAAATCTGTGATGAGCTCCTCGAGCTTAGGACACTGTAGATTATTTTGCATTAAAGCTTCCATTATGCCCAAGCAACAACAACCTTCCAGATTAACCACACCATAGAAGCTTACTTTGGCTTTCTCTTGCTCGACCATGACATGCGACATATGGGAGTGGATCGTGCCAACAGGGAGCTTACGAGGTTTTCTTGTTTCTAACCATGGCTGTGCTAAAGCCCAGTCTTTTGGGATTGAAATGAACCTGGAGATTATGACAACTTCCTAACTCACCATTGACACAATTTCTCAGGATGATTAAGAACTGAAGCCAAATGTTGAAGTTGTTGAGTTGAATAGCTTCTTCCAACCAATCCATCCAATGATAAGCTTGGGCATCCTTCACTCGGAGGAAAATCTCTCTGTGAGCAGGGGTAATTGGTTTCAGATTCAAACTTGGGCCAGGAAGGTGGTGGTACTTTCACATAAGGGATTTGAAGTGTCACACACCTTAGTCAATGTTTGCATGAAGTCCCCTTAAATGCAGATGATGGCCGTGTTGAGGGAAGCCGCTAGGTGGAGGCTAATGTGAGCTGTGTGTGGGTTTGGTAGTCCTCATACATGGTGAGTTGTATCCTCCAAACACCTTTTATGAGGTAATACTAATATATATTAAATGACATTTAATTTGTTAATAAATTTTTTACAAATTGTTTGAATTATAAATTTAGTTTACTAAAAATGTAATATGAAAACCTATACCTACAATAAAACCTAGTAGGATAAAAGACAACTAAAAAGCTCTACTTTTCTCAAGATTTTTTTGATAGAAACTGACCAAAATTGTTCCTCGAAATTGCTATTTTCATAATTTCTTAATTGGATTTAATTATCCTAAACTAAACGACAAATTTTAAAACTACTTAGATAACCAAAATTACAATTTAAATAGTCTAAATTACCATTTCAACAAATATTATTCTACCAAAATTCAACAACAACAGATAAAAAGAGATTCTTATAAATCTAATAAAGCCATAGTAGATGTAAAAGAATCTCGCAAACCTAAAAGTTGTGGCCAAAACCACACTAATAAAGAAGAATCTTGGAAATCTCAAATTGTGATCAACCTCCGTGGGCCGTGGCTAACTAAAAGTGAAGAGAATAAAATCAGTATAATTTTAAATATCAGAATTTACAAAATTACATATTATTCTAAAAATAACCCTGTTTTATTCCGTGAGGAGCAGAAGTCGACCGAGGGAAACCGGTTTAACCCGTCAACTGGCCGTCAGGCTTTCACGTGATGATGTCAAACTTTAATGGGAGGGTCAGGGACCTAAACCGCCAAAGTGGCGGTGGTTTTTGGTCGGTGGTTTATGGTTTGCTTTTCTTGCAGCAGCAATTTGTTCTCTCTCGTCGTCCGATGTGGGTGGCGAGGGCGATGAATGAATAGTGACGGGGCCTTGGTTCTTCTGAAATGGGTATTGATCTGAAGTATCGCTTGAGCGGTTTTTCCTGTAGCTCTAACGAGAAGAACAAAACCTTCTTTGTTTCTGGAGGAGAAGCTGTTGTCGCCATGGGGAGCTAACTAACTGAAGAGCTTTTCATGTGGTTTTTTTTATGAGTTTGTTCTGGTCCAGAACGGGTATGTCCGATACATTAATGGTGGAAAATAGAGTTTGGGTTTGAAAATAGTTCAGTTTGAATGGATCTGGAATTGAATGAAGATCCAGTTTGGGTTCAAATGGGGTAGAGTGGAGCTCTGTGCATGAAAATGGAGGAACAGTTTGTATTTAGGTAGAGAACTGAGTTTAAAAAAATAATGTTTTGTGTTGTTGAAATGAGGTGAGAAAATATTTGTGGGTATAGAGATGGGATCGATTGAACCAGGTATTCAATTAATGGGCTTGGGGGAATTCGGTGTTTTGAATAGTTATGTGAAGGGTGTTTTGGATATTGAAGTGATGGGTGTTTTATGATTGGTTCAGAGTTTATCTTAACGTTTTATCAGGAGTGGTTCCATGATGAGCTCCCTGAGCAGGCTGGGAATTGGCTTGAGCGTGGTATTTGGGTGTTTTTTTCTAGCCCTTGTTGCAGAACTGTATTATGTGTTTTGGTGGAGGAGGAGATTGAACTCAGGATCTGCAATGAATGGTGAAGTGGAAGATGAGTACAGCAGTCCATCCAGAGAGCTTTTCTTCTTGCTCTGCTGGAAGAAGCAGCCCGCTTCTTCTGTTAGAGCGTTGAATCCTCATCATCATCAGAGGGATGCTAATGCTAATGTTATCACTAATGGCAGTGAAGCTTCCAATCGTCTACATCATCGGCATAATGATGGTCTAGTTGTAACTCAGAGGTCTCCGGATCAATCCCCCATCAGAACAGACTTTATGGCCAAGTTTTTCCCTGCAGAGGGCATGGATAATGAGCTCATGAGGCTACATAGCCTGTTGGGTCCTCCTAGGATTCTGTTTACAATCAAGGAGGAGACCAAGGAAGATCTGGATTCCGAGGATGGGAGATCAAGGAAGAGCAGAAGAGGGTCTAGAAGTAAGAGTCTGAGTGACCTGCTGGCTCATATTGGTGGTGGCTCAGGTACTATTACTCCCATTAATAATACTCCATTTGTTACTCCTCCTTCATCACCACCATTCTGTACTCCAATGGCAACCCCTCCCCTGACCCCGTTGACCCCTCTGCATAGCTCCCTCTTCCCCCACTTATCTGTTGTTCATAACAAACAGCAGCTCCGCCTCAGCTCCCTCATTGAGGTCTCCAGGAGCTGCTCTTCCTCTTCCTCTTCATCAGCTTCGTCTTCACTGCCATCTTCATTTCCTTCATCTTTCGCATCTCCTGCCTCACATTCCCCTCTTATTTCTTCCCCTCCTTGCACAGCGTCGCATCTTTTGCTCAACAAGGAGAAGGGCACTCTGCACCCCCTTAAACAAGGGCACTTAGAACATCAATACCTAATCAAAGAAGAGCGATACCCAAATGTTAACCCGGTCTCTTCTCCTCCCCCAAAGTTCAAGTTCTTGAGGGATGCTGATGAGAAAGTAGCAAACAGCACAGCCATGGGCTTGAAGCAGCAGCAGCAGAATCAGTTAGAGCCACCCATGCCATCGTCCCCTTCTAGTTGTTCTGCAGTCTCTAGTGATGAAGATGGGTCCTTTATAACCATTATTGTTGGTGATTCTAATTTGTCCCCTTGTTCTCTGGTTCATCATCCTTCTCCGGTTTCGACTCCGAATCCCATGTTCCATATGATGCCCATGTCTCCCTCTTCGCCAAGCGAATCGCCCATGCTCTTGCCTCTAGCAAGGATAGTTCCCAGGAACAACCCAGCCGACTCAAAAAATTGATGGTTGTTCACAACCATTCAGTGGTTTGTGCCAGCCCTTGGCAGAGTGGAGGAGAAAAAACGTTGTTAAGCCCATTAGAATTAAAACCTGGCAACAGGTTTCTACATGTTTATAAGTTTTACCCAGATTGATTTTCTTACTCGGATGCATTTGATTTGAGGGAGTGGATTTCTGGTTTCCTTAATTGAACTCCGTGATGCTATGCAGCAGCTTATAGCTTTATATCATTGTCAAAGCTGTGAAGCTCCATATTGGTGAATCAATTGGTCTTGTTTTTTGGCCACAGGAAATGATGACAGTTGCGTCCCTTTTAGTAATATAAGTGTCAGTTTTTTCATTTAAAGAAAAGAACTTGTTCTGCCCTTGGATGGCACTAACAAGCTGATCCCATATTTATTTTATATGGGCTCTTCATGGATTCTTAGCAAGATCGTTCTCTCTTTCACTGGAGAAAACAAGAATTGCAGAAGGGGGGAAAGGATTCTTCCTTTTAAGTTGGACTCGCAACATCTGTTTTATAAGGAGCCTGCCTCGGCCAAAACTCATCCAAATCTTCTTCTTCCTATTTCTCTTGTTCCTACAGATTCTATAACGGTTTGTATGAATTTGCAGGCACTAACATTTTACTTTAGGAAATCTGATGCAGTTTAGTCTGAATTATTGCATCGACTGATGCCTGACAATGGATGTATTTATATCAAATCATATTACTGACTTCATTGAGGCATAAGAAACTTTGTGGTGGAATTTTGCTGAAGCCTGTGTTTGCAGTTATTGTTCATCCACAGATCTATTTCAATGTATTTGATTAATTTTCATGTTTTAACCTATTCAGTATCAGTGATATTACTCAAATGAGAGAATTGGATAGTTAAAATTCCACTTTTGCAATGTATGTATTGTAATTCTGTATCTAGCCAAATTTAAAATCAATCCTGTTTGTGACCAGACTTACGAATTGGCAGTCACTCTTGCCTATAAACTTAACTTCTATGCAAGGTTGTAGCGTCAGTGTTACTTTTCCATTATTTTCGAGCTTACTTGTAGCTTACATCAGGCCTAAATACTATGCAACTAATTTATATGCATGAAAACACCAGGCCTAAATACTATGCAACTAATTATTTGTATACATGAAAGAGTATGTATGGATTCCATAACCAAAACTAAGAGTTTTTGAAGGTTGGAGTAGCAGAATATATGTATAGGGTTTGAAGACTTTGAATAAGAGGCATTAAGCTTTTATGATCCAGGTATCAAGCTGGCACCTAATTCCTTTTTATCATGGGTAGTCCTATATTGCTTCTGGGTAAAGTTTAACCACCAAATTTGGGATGGATTGCTGTGGCAATTCTATCTCTGTAACCGCCAGAATCTCAAATCGACTTAAAAGGGCATAAAAATAAGACAAAGGTGTACTGGCTGGTGATTGTGTGGCTTTGATTTTGAAATGTCCACTGTTAACTTATTTGGATGTTATTGGTCAAAGTGAGCGATCATTGGTCTTCTGCTTTTAATTTTCTAGCCTTAAATGTTGAACCTGCCTTAAATTTTGAACTAGTGACTGTAAACTTAATGTAATGTGAATTTCATAAGCTTTGTGCCGAGCCATGATTGTTTTTGTCTCAATTAGAAAATAACTCTCCAAACTTGCATATCATAATAGTTTCAGATTTGACTATAAATGTCACTGTTGCAATGAAAATGTCAGGACATATAACAGTCTGGCAGTATGAAGTAGGGTCATGGTGGTATCTTCTTTGAATGGGTCAATGTGGATATGAAGTGATATTTATTTGTTGGTCAAAAGTAAAAGCATCTTTATGATGAGAATAAATACTTTTGACTCACACTCAAAAGCAAAGTCACTGATGCAGCTGCCCCAGCATGGGCTTAATTCAACTATCAAGGTGTGTAATTACCAAAATATCCTATAAATCCTATCAACGGCCACATCCACTTAATGCAGATTTCAAGCATTAGCTTAATTCAAAAATCAAGGTGGAGTAATTACCAAAATGGCATATAAATCCTATCAACAGCACAGCCACTAAAGCTAAACAGTCCATATAACATATAATAACAACTAAATGATAAACGTACAATTGAATATATATTTGTATCAATTCATTGCAGAACTAGGCCTTACAATTACCCATAACTTATGTTTAAGTACAGCTTGGGTGTTGACTAAAATCCATCTTTGTGGGTCACCTTGCTGTAATCAGGTGAGATAAAATTTCATGGTTTTCATTGATCCATTGCGAAGTTACTGATCTGTGCATAAATCTATAGACAAAACAGATTAATTTTCTATTTGAAAAAGATTAATTTTAATTTTCCATGACAAGATGGCTGTCTGGGTAAACACTGGCAGAATTATGGGTTGTGTTGAAAGAAATGTATGATACTGATTTGATACTTGAGCAGATCCCTGGTATAAAATATAGAGCATATCTTTAACATAATGATAGATGAGTTCTTTATTCTGAAAGGATCATGAGGCGTTTAGCTTCACTTCCCTGTCACTCTGGATTATGAGTTCTGACCGCAGCAATTTCATATCTTATTTTTTTTTGGGTTGAATTTCTGTTTTTTTTTTACGAACCAGGAACATGTATATTTTTACACAGTGGAGAGGGAGTAGAGCACCGAGTCCAAGTATTTGTAGCAGTAAACCTGAGCCTGGGTAGCCTTAGTTTGAATGTGAGAACGATCTTTCCAGCGGCAAGTAGAACTGTCACCGTGGTTGCAGAGGCATTAAAGGATGGCTGCACCTCCTACCTAAGAATATTAGGGTCTCCAACCCGTTACAAACTCAACCCCTCACCATGAGGTTTGAACATAAGGCTTCATAAAAACCAATCCAATTGAATTTCTACCTAGTTATAGTTAGATTGGATTGTGATGATTGGAAATTTATTGAATATCCAACTAGCTAAACTGTGACGATTGAAAATTATTCATAGCTAAAGCGTTAGCAATCTCAGACACCTTCTCTGCACTGTAGGAATCTTTGACCGGCCGGGAAGGTGGTTCCATGGAAATCTTACCTGCTCTTTTGTTCTCACCAGCCTTCCACTCTTCCTATTTTTGAAGTGACTTGCTACCAAACCCCAGAGCACCTACCCTTTAAGCGTTAGCGTTAAAAAAAAAAACTCTTATTACTATGAATTAAACCTAGGACACTCGAAATAGACTCCAACCAACACTTCGCATTCCAATTTCCAGCCAACATGAATTCAACTTTAACGTCATCAACAATAAAATCTTACTAATTCCGACTAGAAAAAGACCGGAAGGGACATTTGTTTGCCATGCGAATAATCTACAGTCCAATAATGGCGTCTCCAGCGACACCCACTTGGAAATTATAAATGGGACCGCAATCTGCACCGGCCATTGACAGATCATATAGTTTTATCCTTTGTAAGTTCCAATACAGAGATGTCAGAATCGTATTTTTGGCTGATTTTGAATTTAATAGATTCTTCTTTGATTTTAAAGTTCTCAGGCCACTGCTCATTGATGGAATGGATTCAAGGAGTATGTTAAAAGAATCTAGATTGTTTTTCAAGTTATTATCATGGGATTAAGGTTATATAAATTTTTAAACAAAATATAATTATTTTTTATTGTAAAAAATGCAGTTTTGAATCTATAAGTCAATTTAACTTTTTAAAATATTCTTATTTCAAATAATAAAAATTATATTCTAAACATTTAAACTATTATATTCTTTTAATTTTATAATAACATAAAAGAACCTATTTTTTCTATGTTATATGAATTTATGAGATGACTGTTAGATTCTTTTGATTTGAAAATAGAAACAAACAAAATAATAGAAAAAAGGAACTTTGGTCACTGTACATTGTAACAAAATCATATCCAAAATTGACAGTTATAGAATCTATTCTTTTGACAAAATCATATCACAACAATATCAGGCTAATTTCAAAGTTTGTAGCCGTTGTTTAGGTTGCCCAGAGGAACAATATTAGGCTAATTTCAAAGTTTGTAGCCGTTGTGCAGAGGTTATTCCCGTGGGTTTATTTAAAGTATATTTTTAACCGAATATCTTGGTAATTGGATTGAATAAATCAGCTGATCTAGTTTTCTATCTTATGGTTGTTTCGATCTTTATAGGTGGTTTTCTAGTGTGTTAGGTGTTTCGATTTTAGAGGTGGTCTTCCAGTGTGTTAGGTGGGTTTATTTAAAATTAAACTTTTAGTCATTTTATGGAATTAATTAAAATAAATTTGCTGTAATTTGATTTATTTAGTTAGAAACTCATTCCTTAGTTATGTTGATAGGTCTTTAGACATTATCTTAGATTTTGGATTTGCTTGAGCAGATCAACAAGACTAACCTAAATGTAACAAGTGTATAACATGGATTCATTTCATGGTAGTTATATCTTGTTATCCTTGAATATATCTTGATTAAGATTTAAACCACCATAGATCCAAATCCTAGGCTCTATCAAGGGCCGAGAGGGATCAAATCTTTGGTGGTGCAGACCTCTTCTTAAGTATTACACTCAACTATCAGTTTTAATGTGATTCAGACCAAAAGACACATCTTTTTATTTAAGGTCCACAAATAATATTTTTATTATTAATATTTAATACTATTTATGGCTGCATATAATATTTTTTTTTGTTAGGAAAGAACATTAGAACATCTCTCCCATACATAGTTTTAAAACCATGTGCAAGGTCCTTCTAAAATCATGTGTTGTTTAGGAGGTCTTACACATGGTATTAAAACCATTTGCAATCACTTAACGTTACAAGATCTCTCCCATACTGGGCTGGGCTGTAAAGCGCCTCTAGGGGCAACAATAAGCTTCAGTTAAAGGGTGGTTAAAGAAATTGTAACAATTTGTTTTTGTCTTTTCATATTAGTTTTTTTTAATTAAATAGTATTTGTTTTGTGCCGATAATTCAATTTTTTATTTTTTATATTTTGTTAAGTAGAAACATTACAACATCTCCACCATATTGTGTTGTTTTTCTCACCGACATTTTTTATGGCCCATAATTAAATTTTTTATTTTTTATTGTTTTGTTAGGTAGGAACATTACAACATCTCTTCCATGTTAGGTTGTTTTTGTGTCCGACATTTATTTTGGAAGATAATTAAAAGTTTTGTTTTTTATAGCCATCTATGTAACTTTATGTAATGTTACGTAACGTTACAAGATCTCCTCCATACTGGGCTGTAGAGCGCCTCTCGACGCAACAATAAGCTTCAGTTAAAGGGTGGTTAAAGAAATTGTAACAATTTGTTTTTGTTTTTTCATATTAGGTTTTTTTAATTAAATAGTATTTGTTTTGTTC
>LPNX010792336.1:92625-104573 GCA_001517045.1 Pseudotsuga menziesii | reverse complement strand
TGAATAACGAATTTAAAATTATATATTTTAGCCCTTGATTAACAGCTAGTTATCTCTAAAAAAAACTAAGTGGTTGGTTGTGTTTATAGAGATTTACCATCTTGTATTAACTCTAACAATCTGGTATGAATAACGAATTTAAAATTATATATTTTAGCCCTTGATTAACAGCTAGTTATCTCTAAAAAAAACTAAGTGGTTGGTTGTGTTTATAGAGATTTACCAACCACTTTAGTTGTGGATGTGCTAATCACACACATATTTTATTTAAAAGTATTTTAAATTTCAAAATTATGAAGATATATATTTATATTTATATTATGAATATAGATTTCAAAATTATGGATGTGCTAATCACACAAAATTTGAGCATTCCACAGTTCTGTCAAAACCTGACAAAGCTGACTTCTAAACAGAAAATCTCAGGCAATTAGTTCCAAAAATCAGCTTCAAATAACAGAGGCTTTATTAATAACAGATTGCTTTAAGGTAGTCATGGGCAGCACCCTGTGCGTATAGAGATGTATTGGGATTTAAGGACCTGTAGGTATATATCACTTCCTTTAAGGTCTTTCTGTTAAAAGTCCATCAAGTTATAATCCAATGGTAAACCGTTAAAAGTTTACATTGCTCAGGTTTGATTCTCAGCTGCCATCTCTGTGAAAGCAGGTTCTCTCTCGTTAGTCTGTTTAAGATTTTCATTTCAAAAAATATGTTTTTATAAATAGGTCAAATTGGTTCTCTCTCGTTAGTTTGTTTAAGATTTTCATTTCGAAAATATGTTTTTATACATAGGTCAAATTGGTTATAGTTAAATAAAATTTCACATCCATAGTGTGCTATTAAACAATTTTGACTTCTTATTTTTATTTTTGCAGCTGGTTTGGAGACTTATCCAATAACTACACTGAATTTGCTGCTTTTAAAATCTTTGAGAGACTCTCTCTTTCCTTTGAGCTATCCTTTGGCATAGCTCAGCTTCAGATATTTGGTGATTCCAAATTGGCGATCCATTGTCTTAAACAGAGCAAGCCTCCTTGGGACATTGAGTCTTCGTCCTCCTTATGAGGAATTTGACAAGGTCAGAATTCATTTTCAGACGCTTTCTTTTCAGCATATCTACAGGGAAAACAATTCTGAGGCTGATTTGCTATCTAAGAAAGACCTTCATCTGACTGCTGGTTTTATTGATAAATGGGAGTTTTCTAATGGCTCCATGATCCTGCTGGGACATAGATGTTATTAGATCTCTTTTTGTATATAAGTAATGTAGCAGACTTATTTTAGTGTTTGGCTGTTTTGTATTAGATATATTTAGCTGACTTTAAGTGTACCACAAGAGGTCTTTGAATAATATAGTTTTATTAAATAAAGGTGTGATAGTTTTCAATGGAAAAAAGAAAGAATTTACACTTTTGATACAACTATATTAAATTAAAATCATAAAAAATGAATATCATGGCAATTATAAAAGAACATATACAAAGAGGTAAAGAAAGCACTAAGAACTTTATAGCTGTTTAGTAAATTAGATAATATAAGACCTTAATTGAAAACAGTGAGAATCTTGTAACCCTATAAAAAAAATAATTCCCTACATTACACCACATAATATGTTTCAACTTTAGTTTAGAATACAAGTTGTAATTTATTACTTAATATTCAGTTATTTTATTAAAATATTATATTTCAATTTTTAAACCATTAAAATTTTTCGTTATTCAAAATTAATTTTTTATTATAAAAATAAACTCAACCCCTTTAAATATCTCTATTACAATTGGATTATACAATCTCATTAATTTATATATTTCATTTCAACCACTCTTACTAAATTTAAAAATAAAATTAAAAAACTAAACAATCCCATTTACATCTTCATGCGCGTAATTTTCTATACTGTCTATACAGCGCAAGTACGTTCACTGTAGTCTGTCTCTATTATACTATCAACGTCGCTATCCAATATTGAAAATAAATGCTCGTTAATGTGAGTGGAGACCTCCATCAAATACGGATTGATTTATAAGTAAGATATGGAAAACATGTCTTAATCACCGCGAAAGTTTCTGATAATAAATGTTAGAGGACTAGCATTTATTAGATTCCAGGGAACTACGGACGCAAAAGTGAAAATGTTTGCTGTCAAACATCGTTTCAGATGCTACTTTTATGAAAATCAAAGTAAGAGTATTTTTGATGAATATTGGAGAATTTATGTTTAGCATTTATTATATTTAGGTATTGGTTATTTTGTCTATTTGCTAAAAGTTAACGAAAACTAATATTAGCAATTGCTCTAAGAAGGTGTAATAAGAAGTCTATAAGGTTGTTGTTGGAGGGTAAAAAATGATGAAAAGGGAAATTAAAATTGAGTTGTTGTAGACTTGGCCGCATACCTTCAGGAACTTTAAAATTTAGAACTTCAAGAGTATAAATAGATAACAAATTGTAGCATCAGACAATATAGTTAAAAAATGTAAAAAAAATCCAAATATATTCCAAGTATGTTTTTACGGTCAATGCTAAGGGTGTGTGGACTGATAGTCTTTGAAACTTCATCTTTCAAGTGAGAAGCATGTCTGTAATATTTCAAGTGGAGTGTTTTATGACACATGTCATTGGTATTTAACCTTGTAACAGGTAACAATCCTCTCCTTTAGCTCAACCAAACCCTTGTAATCTCGTAGTCTTACTACTATGTATTGTTGGTAGGCACTGATTTGTGGAACCACCTCCTACAACTTTATGGAAGAGATAAGGTAAGTCCGAATTGATGGTTAAGGACATTTTTAGACAACTTTAGCTCAACTTCAAGATCAATATGTAGATCTCTTCATGGGCCAAGGTAGGCTCAAGGTAGGCTACCTGGGGTATTTGTACCCCCAGGTGTCAAAATACTCTCAAATAAGCGAATCACTCTGAACGAAAGGCTAGAGTGAACTGGAGGGAGGGCGTTATTCCCCATCTAACCCCTAAAATGCTATAAAATTCCTCAATGCCCTCCTCAAAGTATGAAAAAGGGCCGGTAGGGAGAATGGTTTCCTCTGAGGAGATAAGGCCAAGGAGAGCAGGGGGGGCACTAACTAAAGGGTCATTAGGGTGTCCAAAGTGGCTGCGAAGGGAAACATATGTCTCATAGCTGAAGCAAAGGTCACTAGTGCACATAAACAAGTTATGGAGCCATGTTACCCAGTGGTCAACCCTTAGGAGCCCCGAATACCAACCCCGAGGTTAAAACCCCCAACAAAGGGCAGTCAACAACGCCATTTAGTCATAGTACTCCTAAAGGATGGACCAAAGGGCCCAACCATGACCACCATTGCTCGATAACACCCCTCATGGTCGAAAAAAATGGCTCTCTCTCGTTGGAGTACACCTGAAGGTACTCTGGGTACAGGTGCAGCGTAATAAGGGCCTGAAGTATTCCAACTAATAAGTTTCATACAATGAAAATTAATAAACCACGCTACCTCACATTACCCTTATGTCTAACATAAAGGAAACTTTTATAAAAATATAGCATGACTCTCTAAATAATGGCTTCAATAACATATAAAGATGTTAATTTATCAAAAATTACCACATCAATTTATTAAGGATGAACATATTAAAATGTCGATGTTCAAGTAATAAAATAATATAAAAATTGTTACAATACCTTCATGTTTGACATAACGAAAAATTGTATAAAAATATTGCATGTACCTCACACTACCTTCGTGTTTAAGGTAAAGAAACTTTTATAAAAATATGTCATACATTACATTACCTTCATGTTTAACATATTGGCAATTTTTATAAAAATATGGCACGACTCTTCGAATAATGACTTCAGCAACATATGCCAATGTTAATCTATCAAGAATAACACGTTAATCTATTAAAAATGGACATATTTAAGGGTGTCAATGTTTCAAAAACAAGTTTTGGTTTTAAGAAAGGTTGTATTCATATCATGCATCTATGAAGTTATTCTCACTAACATTTTCTAATAGCAATGATAATTACTTTGGAATCAATTCACTCGATACACAAACCAAGTATGTCCCACATGATGGCATTAATATGAACAAAATTATTTATATCTTTTTTTTTCACAAAGAAAAAAGCCTGTTTTTGATATTTATTATATAGAATCAAAGGACATTTGATGTGCCATCCCTGACCAAGGGTTACAATCATGCAAGGTTGTGGAGAGAGTTCCATTCTGCTGTACACCAATAACAAGCCTTAACTCAACAGAGCTGCCAAGGGGGAGGTCATTGCACATTCTCATCAAATACATAATTCGAGTCAGAGATGAAAGGAGAAATCTGTCCCTCTAAACCATCTCAATCGTGAACATAAGAGCGTAGAGCTGCTATCTAAAGGTGCTCGCTCCAAATCTATCAATAAGGTGCAAAATAAAAATAGGAGAACAAGCTCCTGCACTGAGCTCAAAAGAGCTTGAAAGTGTCATGAGAGGCCAAAAGGCCTTCAAATATTTCAGAATAACTACCAATTCCAGGAGCCAAAGAAAGGGCAGACTTAGATATGCTGTCTGCGAGCTGATTATGTTTATGGTAGGTATGGTTGAAAGACAGGTGATGAAAGCAGGTGCAGATTTTTCTTGTATCCCTACACTAGTGACTGAGATCAGGTGGAGAAAGGGCAGCAGTACCCTTTGCCCAATTAATAATGACAGTAGAGTCACCAAAAATGTTAAGTGTGGGAATCCCCATCACCTGGGCAATATGCAGAAGAGCCCAAAGCCCTATCAATTTAGCTTTAGTATTGGTGCAAGTTCCAGCCCCCAAAGCAAACTCGAAGGAATGAGACTCATTCAGGAATAAGCAGAAACCAACTCCTCCAATGTTGCTTGCAGATGCCCCATCAAAAAAACCACAGGGGTAGACAAGAACAGGACCTGAGCCAAGGGATCCATGCTTTTTCGCCTTTATACTGGGAGGTCGATACATCTGTGAGGAGTATGCAATCTGATGAATTAAGCTCAAGACAGACTACTTTTTTCTTTCAAATATAAAAATAGTCCTTGCTTTCCAGATAGCCCACATTGCAAAAAAAGGAAGGTAGCAGCAGACCGAGTGTTTTGAAAACTTGACAATCTAATTCCCCCAAAAAGTACAGAGATTATTGCACTGGAAGGGGAGCAAGAAGTGGTGCTGTTCACTAAGGTTCTTCCAGACAGAGCAAGAAGAAAATATATGCTGAACACTATCTTCATATGCACTGTAGAGTGCACATATGCGAGGCCCTATCCATCCTCTCTTCTAGAGATTGTCCCACATTAGTAATTTATTATCCATAGCCAGCCAAATAAAACAACTAATTTTTTTGGGCAGAATGCCAGAACAAATGAGTGCAAGTAATCTGTTACCGGTCGGGGGAGATGAAGATTGTGCAATACTGTCCATAAACCAGTTTAGCAGATACAGAACCATCTGATTTGTTATGATCCCATACAAGAGAATTGGACTGAGGATTGAGCCTGATCCTTCCAAGTTCCAGACCCCTCGTGTAATTGTCCCATGCAATCTTCCATTCCCCTCCAATGCATAGGTCCTCGGCTGTATACCAATATTGGTGTAGACCCGGTAATATATTACGTGCTTGCGAGAGAGTGGTAATGCCCAGGTCCTCCAAGAATTCTCTGAGCCCTATAGGCAGAGAATGAGGTGATTGAGCACCGATGATAGGATCAATGCCCACTAGGACTTCTTGTCCATTACCCACTTTCCAGGCTAAGCACCTTCCCAGCCATGAAAGAGTTAGCAGAAACCCTTTCCAAATTATTGAAACTCCTCGAACATTAAAGTTTTTATCTCTGAGCCATGCCACCACCGAAAGATTCTTCAGGTACTTACCAATTAAAACATGATGCCACAACCCATTGTTTTGTAGAGCGATCCAAAAGTTTTTCAATCTTAATGCAATACTGAACCAATGGAGGTTTTTGATGCCCCAACCACCATTCTCTTTCGGCCAAGAAAGGTGCTTCCAACTAGATAAATGATACCTATGTTTGTTTCCTGTGGAGCCCCATAAAAAACCAAAGGTTAAACTTCTGAGCTTTTTAAAGACAGAGACTGGAATGGGTGCAAGGCCCAGCTAATAAACCTAGAGACTAGACAAAACAACTTGAACAAGGATCAGACGGCCACCAAGAGAGAGATACTTATGAGACTAGTGAAATATTATGTTTTCAAATTTCTGTATCAACCAATTCTAGTCACTGACCTTATACCCCAGTGGCTTAAGAAAATAGCCAAGATACTTAAAACCAGAGGCAATAGGTTCCATTTTATAAGGCAAAACCCTAGCAATGTCAATAAGAATACCTTCATCCACATTGTTGAAGAGGAAGCAATATTTGTCCACACTGATGCTCATCCCAGAAGCCTTACAAAAGGTACTTAAAGTAACTTCAAAAGAAATCCATTCAAGCAAGGTGCCAGTACCAAGCAGGATCGCATCATCCACAAAGAGGAGGTGTGTGAGGGCAAGAGCAGAAGAAATTTTTATACCTCTGATGAGACCGTGCTCTCTAACATCAGTGATCAAGAGACTGAGACCTTCAATAACAAGTATGAAAAGCAAGGGGGACAAGGGACAGCCTTGTCTAATTCCTCTAGAGGCACTGAAGAACTTTGAGGGAGTACCATTGATCAGTACAACAAAATTTGTTGAAGTGAGGCATCCCATTATCCAATTAACACCCAGGAGAGGCACCCCTATCTGAATCAGAATGAGTCTTATGTAAGACCAGTTCACTCTGTCGAAAGCCTTCACTAAATCCAATTTGAGGATGAGAGCACAAGAGTTCTTGGTTTTCATAGTATGGAGAGTCTCCTGGGTAATGCCTATAGGTTCCACAATCTGACGATTTTTTAGGAATCCGTACTATTATCTGGAAATGTGAGAGTCCAGATAAGGCTTTAGTCGAACAGCAATAATCTTGGAAATTAGCTTGTACAACAGATTACATAATGAGATAGGTCTAAAGTCAGCAAAGGTTGTGGGCTTATTTTTTTTAGGAATCAGGGTGAGGAAAGTGGAATTCAGAGAGGGAGTAATGCAACCTGAAGTCCTTGCACATTCAACAGCAGATAGTAATTCATTTCCCAATAGGTTGAAGAAGTGTAAGTAGAATTCGACAGGCCAGCCATCGGGACCGGGGATCCTATCCTTTTTGAAAGATTTCAGCACTCCTTCGATCTCGGACAGAGAAACAGGTTCAATGAGACTAGGGGCCTCCTCATGTAAGATCATTGTGGGGTAAAGCATGACAACCTTGAGTTGGGAAAGCAAGCATGTTTGTTTATCATCTCGGAAAATATGAGCAAAATGTCTTTGGCCCAGCTCCTTAAGAGAAATTTCATCCTCAATACAGTGTCCATCGTCATCTTCTAAGGACCAAATAGTATTATGATTTCTTCTACCCGACACCAGTGCATAAAAGAACTTGGTGTTAGAGTCACCATACAAAGCCCACTTTGCTTGAATACAGGCTCTGAAGCAAAGCAAGACTGTTTATGAATAAAAGAAGTCTACGCTCTCTTTTAGCAATTAGATACCATTATTTAAAAATCAAGAGTGGAACTCCCATTAAAAACACGTTTACAAATTTGATATTTAGAGATAAATTACTATTAAGAAGAAAAAGAAGAGGGGCGAATCCATATTATTAAAAATGCAGTGTTATTCAAAGAACCTTTTATGTGCATATTTCCAAATCTAAGGACTAAGTTTGATGATGAGAGTCAAATGTTTTGTTTATTAATTAGGAATTATGTTTAAAATAAAAGTTAAGGTTTTGTTAAATATGGAGTTGTTATTTGAAGTTAACTTTAATAGTTATTACTAGACATTTTAATACTTAAGTTGGAAATAGATTTAATTCTATTTTTTTGATAGGTCTATTTTATTAATAATAAGTTAATAATTATAGAATTTTATTTTAGTGGCTGAATAAATTTGGCAAAGGCTTTAATGAACTTTAGTATTTGAATTTCATATTTTTATTGGTCAAAGAGCCAATAAAGTCTTGTAAATTTATATTTCTCAGCACTCTACAAATTCTATTTTAAGTAATTAAAGTGAAAATATTTTCTACTTACGAGTCCATGATTGAAAAGGGAGCCTTGGGATAAAACTGTATAGTATTTTGAAAATGTTTTGTTGTAAGATAGACCTTGATAAAGTGAAGATTAGATTGCAATGATTGTGGTGCAAATTGCACTCCTCCTTGCTTGATAATTAATAAAAAGATTAAAAATTATTGGTGGAAGTAGCCCCTTGTTGGAGTGAACCACCTATATTGATGTTCCTTTCTTGCATTATCCCTTAATCTTGTAATTTGGCCCAAGTCTATATTCCTTAATTTTGTGTTGCTAAAAGAATACTCTTTTTTATTTGTTTAATGAATGGATTATGGTTAAATGTGTAGACTTTGCATACAAGAAGTATATAGATGTTTATGTTCAAGAGAAACTATAGCAATAGTATAGTGTTATCTTTATTAGATGATGGTTAATATATGGTAAACATTATATACATGTGATAATTTTATCATGAGCTACAAAGTTATTTGATGAGGTATATTTTCAAATTAAAATTGTTGTCCATGGTGGAAATGACATCAAGGTATAGTTGGGTAAGTATAAGTGATGGCTTATATTATTATAATCAATCAAGATAAAAAGTTAAGTCATAAGGTTAACAAAAATGATTGAGTTAATATTGTATTTTTACCAATTTAATAGGTATTCAATAGATATTGTGAATGCTCGAGGCTAAGTGTAACATGAAGCCCTATTGTATTTATGTTACTTTCATACAATTAGATACATTAAAGTGGAAGCTTTATATATATTCATTGTGTATTTAGTATGTAGTCATACTAGATGCGTAGAAAGGATAAGCCTAATTGCCTAACTAGAAGCTAAGTGAGTGAAGATTATATTATTTAGAAGTAAATGTTTGGTTTATATATAGAGAGAGAGAGCCTCAAAGGTCTCATAAAAATTATGACATGGCATAATACAATTAAAGGAGTGAATCATTTATGATAAAAGTAATTGTATTTTTATATGAAATTATTTAAAGATACTTTATCAATATTCCAGTCTGACATGTGATTAGAAGTACTAACATTTTGAGTTTGTTTAATTAAAGTTAGAGTAAAAAAAAAATTATCCCCATCTCCTAAAATAGTAAAAAGGAGTTTAGGTTTGTTCTAATATATATGTATATGTAAGCGCAATATACGTTGTTCGGCACGAACATTCAACAACTCAATGTCACGAGTGTGAGCGGCGAAAATCAACATTCCACGTGGTAACCCTGTGGTGCAAGAAACAACTTAAACATTTTTGGTTAGAGAAACGTTAATTCTTTTTTAACACTTTCACAATAGGTTTCGAGGAGCGAAAAACAACGTTATAGTTGTGTAAAATTCCCACCAGCTATATCGCTGCATCTTATTTTAATTCTCAAACTAAAATGATTTCAAGTTTAGTGTAATTTTGTAAAAAGCCCACCGGCTTTATGGTTGCATCTCATTTTAATTTTCAATTTAAAATGATTTCAAGTTATGAAAAAAGAATTGTTAATTGCTATTGTATCTTAATAATTTGTTGATTTTAGTAAGGCAATTGGATTCAGTTTTTGTGGTCCATAATTAACCATTCTTCCCTTAATTATGTTTGGGTGTTGAAAGCATGGCTATAACCTTTTCCCTTAAGTTGTACCAGTTTCCATACTTTTGAAATTTTCTGATGGTCAAGCTGTGCTTTCAAATGGTTGAGCATTGCATAAACACATTGATTTGTTGCAGTTGGCAAGGGAAAATCCCCACATTTCCTCATAAGTTATTTTAATCTCATAATTGAAAAGAAAAAAAAAATGTTTGTGACCTAAAAAGTTTAGGTATGTTTTCACTCAATGAAAAGCAGTAGGTCTTGTGATATAATTTTGGTTGAACGTACTTGTAGTTCCTCTGTTTTGCTTTTACCAAATTCAACAACATCTTCCACTCATGATGCATTCATATCTCATGTGCTTCAGAGGATGTGGCCTCTATGCATAGTACAAAATCATGTGTGGTAGCAAAGTTGATCACTGTACTAGAAGACAAAGGGGAAATGTAGCTGATTAGAATTGTGCTTCAGAGGATGTGGCCTCTATGCATAGTACAAAATCTTGTGTGGTAACAAAGTTGATCGCTGTACTCGAAGATAAAGGGGAAATGTAGCTGATTAGAATCTTTGTGGATTGAAAGGGTTGAAAATTTATGATCAAATTTAGTGATGAGAATGTAGGATTTTACAACAACAAAACAAAGCTTCTTATAAGCAAGGTGATGAGAATAACTTGACTAAGAGTGGTCATGACAGTCTAAATTTCAGTAGTATTAGACACTTTTATGATATGGCATTGCAGGGCCTATTCATCTTGTCACTCATTCTTCTAGCTTGGAAGGTAGGCTTAATGCTGGCTTTTTACATGGAAAAGGGCCATGCAAAAGCGACTTATATAACAAAATTGTATGTAGGTTGACCACTTTAAATGTTCCTCTCATGTAAAGAAGCTTTCCATTGGTTTGAACATGCAGAATTTGACTATATTCTGGATTATATATAATTTATATATTGAAAATGAAGATTTTTGGGATATATGATTTGGACTATCTTACACCATTGGATTTCATCTTATACTCACTCTTTAGTTCATGGTTCCTGTGAATTGTCAATGGTTTTATTTCTTTTAGCAATGGAAAAAACTTTTATTATAAATTATTTTTCTGAAACCAATTGGTCCATCTCATTAATTACATGGACTCACTAATTACAGGTTCCAGTACATATATACTTGAATATCCATTCATATATTTGAACACTCAATGACAACAAAGGGTGCCCAGCTCATTTTGCTCTGCATTTAAATAAATAAGTATTGAAAAAACATGAATATATTTATGAGAGTATTTTTGTTATGAACTGTTTTTAAAAAAATGTATTTGAAATTAAAGAATAGGCTTGTATGAAGTCCTCAATATATAGAAAAAAGTTGTATGACACAAGACTCTGAAATCACAGAACTCTAATGAATCAACTGATGATAGTTCAATATTTTTTTTAATAGGAAATCAATCCATTTTCATGTCAAATTATTGAAAATGTAAAAATTCCTAGTCCTCAAAATATTTCAAATAATTCTCTCTCAACGCAGTCATACTTGACAAATTTACTTGGCCTTTTAATCAATTTCAAATTTCAAATGACATATCCACGCAAATCTTGTGGTTTCATAATGCACCTCTGAACTCATTTTTAGTTACAATCTCTGCAATCTTAAGTGTATCGATAAAAGGGTAATCCCAGATTAAAAAAAAGACGTCAATAAAAATTGCAGAACCGAAAACCCTAATCTCTATAAACCGCATGCACCCTTTTTATAGAAGGAACCGACGAGTTCCCCTCTTAAGTTTCAAATTCCTGGGCTCAACCTATGGTTATCTACTCGTCATTATAATCAAATTGAAGGTTTGTAATGAGCTGTAAACACCTCGGAAATGAACTGGGTATTCACAAGCGCTCATAAGATTTCATGTGGACTCTCAGAAATCTCGTATATTTGTGACTGAATATCGAAAATAGCAGATGCCCATTTATTAGGCTCTGGAATTTGTGTCAATTAGGATTGGGTGGTTGAAAATTTGAATTCAAATATTGAATATTGCATAAA
This sequence comes from Pseudotsuga menziesii, assembly GCA_001517045.1. Classification (NCBI taxonomy): domain Eukaryota; kingdom Viridiplantae; phylum Streptophyta; class Pinopsida; order Pinales; family Pinaceae; genus Pseudotsuga; species Pseudotsuga menziesii. Next base: position 92,825 of record LPNX010792336.1, on the reverse strand, counting down.
CCTAGAAGAGTAAAAACAACCACAAACAATAAGTGGACTCAAGGAGCAATACATTTACAATGAATTGGTGTAAAGTTCCGACCAAGAACAGGCCGCCCAAATCTGGAAAACGCTTTGGAATTCCTGCAGTCTTGAAGAAGAAAACACTCACATGCAGATGCATAATGCTTTGGAATTCCTGCAGTCTTTAAGAAGAAAAC
>LPNX010792336.1:72500-90628 GCA_001517045.1 Pseudotsuga menziesii | reverse complement strand
ATTCTTGTGCACAATGAAGCAACATGCCTTGGTTTCCTTTTAAGAGGTTGGATGGCCATTAAATAAGGGAAGGGGTAGAAACAATTTGAGTAAGAATGCCAAGATGAGTGATGATTCTGCCTAACATTTTCCATGTGGTCTTTACTTAGTGAAACTATGTTATTAAATGCCTTCATTCATGGGATATTAAAGAATACCGTTAATTTTATTAGATATTGATAAATACCTACCAAGATTCTTTGTTGAGACCCCCTCCTAATACATATTTCCAATTAAAAAAAACATTTTTTTACGATATAGTCACTATTTTTACTATCTACCCCTTTTTATACCTCCCCAATATCTACAACCCCCCTATAGGCTACTCCCCCCCTTGTCCACCCCATACCTACAATATGTTGACCTTATTTTTCACAGTTAAAAAAAAAACCTTTATGAATGAACGTGATAAGATATTGGTCAACAAGGTGAATCCCCTATGACATTTGCTAGAAAGCTAACACTAATCTCTTCATGCTTGTGACGATGGACACTAATAAATGCATCAACCTTTAGTTTCCATTTCATAATTTCCATTGGATCCTAAGGGTTGACCATTGTGCAATTATCCCTTGTGCTATTATCTTGTTTAGCCGCACTAGTGAACTCTTCCTTCCATTTTTTCCATTTCCTTGTCCAATTGATTATATGTTACATTGGGTTCTTGTAGTGTCCTTGCTACACTTCTTAATTCCTTGCTTAACATCCTCAAGTTCACAAAGGATGCATCAACCACTCTGGAAGTGGTAATGCAAAATGACCCAAAGTGAAATAGTCAAGTGAAACAATTGGCATTCTTTATCACAACATGACCTAGAAGAAGAACACTACCCAAGCTAGAACCTAAAAATGACATACACACTACTAGAGCATCTTGCCAACTTACCTTAGAATCTTTTCTAACCCAAAAGATTGGGTCATGAAAAGAGCCAAAATCCAAGAGAGATGGGAAATTAGTGAGTGACACTAGCCACCGATAACTTAATCAAGAGTCAAACCACATTGAGACAACATTCTTACCAATCACTCTACAATGAATGCAAGGAACATTCTTGACATAGAGACATAAATTAACCCATATTTTTCTATAGTAAACCTTAATAGATCTTAACATAGTGAGACAGAAATTGAGTTGCAAGCAACACAATAAATGACGAGATAATGAACACACTAATGTAAAGAAGAACCGTTAAGGTAGGGTAACACCATTAACTACTCATTTATGGAAGGAATCACTTCACAGGTCATGTTTGTTACAATGTAATACACACACCCAACACGTCTTAATACAACGATACTCATGTATTTATACTTCCCCAGTATTCCTAGAAGTCTATGTCAAATATTATTATATTGTTTCCTTTAACTATCTAGTGGACATGTGTTAATTCATGGATGGATCTTCATCATGGTTAGACCATCATGGGAGGGGGAAGTGGACTAAACCCCATTTATACTATTCCAACGCTCCTCCATTATTGAAGCTTTGTTCGCTTGCCTATTTGCCAACCGATTTTGTTTGCATAAGCCTCAAAAAAGTTCTAGACTTTCAAAACTTTTAAGAATAGTGAGGTGCTCTACACAATATGGGGGAGATGTTGTAACTTGTAACATTGTGTAACATCATCATAACATGTTATTCCCATAAAAAAAAAATAAAAATGCAAAAGATGTCAACATATCAATCACCCCAAATATTTTGATATGTAATTTATTTTTGTGCAAAGAATTAAGATAAAAAAAATTTACACCTCAAGAAATGAGATCCCTATTAATACTTAATAGATCCAAATTTAAGATGGATCTATGCTACTACTATTCTAACTCTTTTCTACAATTGAATATTTATTTACTTAATCAATGATTTTGTTTATACATAAGGCACAAAAAATTTCTAAGCTTTAAAAATGACAATCTACTCGATTATACCTTAAATGGTTTCCATAATTAGAAAAAAAAACCATATAAACTTCAACCTTAATTTCTCAATGTGTGAAGAGGTCCCAAGTCCTCATGCAAATACAAACATATAGCACTCCTAAGTTACTGAATATATATCACAAAATGATCATTAAATAAATAAATACAATAATCTATATGGAGATATATTGAATGACATTTATAGATGGAATCAGCTATATTATATAGCACATTTATAGTGACATTATTGAGAACACGATGCTTGCAGATAAATGCAACTATTCATATGAATATATATATAGTGGCATTTAAAAGGAATCCTATATATCCCTGGGAATGATATCATTAATAAATAAATTGAATAATCTATATGGAGATATATAGAGTTGCATGTAGATGGAATCATATATATCGCTGTATATACCATATTTATAATGACATTATTGAGAACACCATAAATGCAGTAATCTATACAAGAGATATACAGTGACTATTCATATGAAAATATATATATATATATATATATATATATATATATATATATTTTGTGGCATTTAAAAGGAATCCTATATATCCCTGGATATACCAGAGAATGATATCATTAATAAATAAATTGAATAATCTATATGGAGATATATCGCTGTATATACTACATTTAAAGTGACATTACTGAGAACACGATGCTTGCACATAAATGCAATTATTTATATGAATATATATATAGTGGCATTTAAATGGATGCAATGATCTATTTATATGAATATATATATAGTGGCATTATTTAAATGGATGCAATGATCTATTTAAATGGATGCAATGATCTATTTGATCTATGATCTATTTGAAGATATATACAGTGACATTTAGATGGAATCATCTATATCACTGTATATACCACATTTATAGTGGCATTATTGGGAATACGGTGCTTGCAGATAAACATGAGAGCAGAAAGGCCGAACGAATAAATTCGAAGGCAAAAAGGGATAGCTCGTGAAAGACAGCCAATAGATTTAATGATTTAATGGCATAGAAAGCATTTATACTCTGGGCCTTCAATGGCGGTGGACATGCATGGTATTTACAAGAAACAAGAATCAAGAATCAAGAGGCGATTCCAGAGGGCAGGCTGTCCACGCTTAAAGACAGAAAGAAACAAAGGGATTCAGTATAAACGTCACTCTTCACAAAGAGTGTCTTAATAGTGTATCCAATTACCAACTGGGTATTAAGTTTGATATATCCAATTACCAACTGGGTATTAAGTTTGATAGCATGGCTGGATTTTAAATGTTTTTTTCTCAGATACATTGCGGAATTCAAACTTGGATCACCATGTAGAACGAAGCCATGGAAACCAACTATATTAATTAAATTTAACTACTAAGCATAAAAATTAAATCACATTACAATCCACCAATAAAAACAAATTTACTTCATATTTTATTAAGAAAATCTGAAATATTACCATCATAATAAAAATCAATAAAAATAATCTTATTTTTAGAAATGAATTTTATTGGAGTTTAAAGTATCTGAACTTGTAAAGTGAACACTCCATCATCCATTAATTAAATGAAGATATGAGGGATGGGTGACTGCCCATTGAAGAAGTCCATCATCCATTACAAAATTAAATGAAGATACGAGAGATGGGTGAGTGCCCATTGATGAAGTTTGGAATGTTTTTAAATTTCAACATACCTAGCATTTATTAAAAACTTATATATATTAAAAATAAATTAAAAAATAAATTTTATATTAAATAAATAAAATACAGAAGATATATGCTTCTCGTTAATAACATGTTAATATGATTTTTTTAAGTATTTTATTTATTTTATTAAATATTTATGTATATTAAAAATTAATAATAAAAAAATGTTATATAAAATAAATAAAATATAGAGAAAAAGATATATGCTTGTGAATTGAATTTAGGTTAGGTTTGGTGTTTGATTTCACTTAATAACATGTTAATATGCTTTTTTTTAAGCATTTTATTTTATATAAATTACAACTTTCAGTTGCAAAATTTAGTAACAATTGAAGTTGAGTTTTTCAACTATATTCATATAATTGTTTTTTAATAGAAATAGTGAAGGGATTATATTATAGAAATGGTGTGGCCAAATCTTCTAGAGAATAAGTGCAAATATATAGTTCAACAATCAAAATTGATAAATAGAATTCTTAAATATCAATTATAGTGTGTTTTAGAGTTGTTATGACAAATGGCCAAATTCTTCTCCTATCTAATTGGTAAAAATATAATCGTATGCACTCCACTTGCAAAGTTAGTTTTCTCGATACAATACATAATAAAAACTAGTGGAAATCCAACTTTGAGTTGCTCGGGATCCCAAATCATTTCATCTGTTATACTCCTTCCAACCTTCCCACTTCCACATGTACAAGGGGAAATGGTCATTCACTTCTCCTATGTGCCTCTCACATATCCTAACAACCTCTACTCATTTTTGAAGCTTCACACCCTAAACAATAACTACAACACCTAGGGGGTTTGCCATTGTCCATACACCTGATTCAATAGACACCTCATACTTTCTGCAACTTCCCACTATAATTTTCCTACAAAATCCGCCTCTAATGCTCTAGTTCCCAGGCCAGTGCTCATTGATGGAATGGATTCAAGGAGTATGTTAAAAGAATCTAGATTGTTTTTCAAGTTATTATCATGGGATTAAGGTTATATAAATTTTTAAACAAAATATAATTATTTTTTTTAAAAAAAAAAATGCAGTTTTGAATCTATAAGTAAATTTAACTTTTTAAAATATTCTTATTTCAAATAATAAAAATTATATTCTAAACATTTAAACTATTATATTCTTTTAATTTTATAATAAAATAAAAGAACCTATTTTTTCTATGTTATATGAATTTATGAGATGACTGTTATAAAATAGATTCTTTTGATTTGAAAATAGAAACAAACAAAAGAATAGAAAAAAGGAACTTTGGTAGCCGTTGTGCAGAGGTTATTCCCGTGGGTTTATTTAAAGTGTATTTTTAACCGAATATCTTGGTAATTGGGTAGAATAAATCAGCTGATCCAGTTTTCTATCTTATGGCTGTTTCGATCTTTATAGGTGGTTTTCTAGTGTGTTAGGTGTTTCGCTTTTAGGGGTGGTCTTCCAGTGTGTTAGGTGGGTTTATTTAAAATGTAAATTTGTAGTCATTTTATGGAGTTAATTAAAATAAATTTGCTGTAATTTGATTTATTTAGTTAGAAACTTATTCTTTAGTTATGTTGATAGGTTTTTAGACATTATCTTAGATTTTGGATTTGCTTGAATGGATCAACAAGATTAACCTAAATGTAACATGTTTACAACATGGATTCATTTCATGGTAGTTATATCTTGTTATCCTTGAATACATCTTGATTAAGATTTAAACCAGCGTCCTAAGCTCTATCAAGCGCCGAGAGGGATCAAATCTTTGGAGGTGCAGCCATCTTCTTAAGTATTGCACTCAATTATCAGCTTTCAAATCTTTGGAGGTGCAGCCCTCTTCTTAAGTATTGCACTCAATTATCAGCTTTAATGTGATTCAGACCAAAAGGCACATCTTTTTATTTAAGGTCCATAAATAATATTTTTATTATTAATATTTAATACTATTTATGGCTGCATATAATATTTTTTATTATTTTTTATTTTGTTAGGAAAGAACATTAGAACATCTCTCCCATACATAGTTTTAAAACCATGTGCAAGGCCCTCCTAAAATCATGGGTTGTTTAGGAGGCCTTACACATGGTATTAAAACCATTTGCAATTACGTAACGTTACAAGATCTTCCCCTCCCCCATACTGGGCTGTAGAGTGCCTCTCGGTGCAACAATAAGTTTTAGTTAAAGGGTGGTTAAAGAAATTGTAACAATTTGTTTTTGTTTTTTCATATTAGTTTTTTTTAATTAAATAGTATTTGTACTGACATTTTTTATGGTCGATAATTAAATTTTTTATTTTTTATTGTTTTGTTAGGTAAGAACATTACATCTCTCCCATATTAGGTTGTTTTTGTGTCCGACATTTATTTTGGAAGATAATTAAAAGTTATGTTTTTTATAGCCATCTATGTAACGTTATGTAACGTTACCTAACATTACAAGATCTCCCCCATACTAGGCTGTAGTGTGCCTCTCAGTGCAACAATAAGCTTCAGTTAAAGGGTGGTTAAAGAAATTGTAACAATTTGTTTTTGTTTTTTCATATTAGGTTTTTGCGCGGAGAGGCTCTCTACAGCCCAGTATGGGAGAGATCTTGTAAAGTTACGTAACGTTATTTTTATTAATAACAAATAATTTTTTTAATTATAGGCCAAAATAAATGTCGGCCAAAACAACCACCTAATATGGGGAAGATGTTGTAATATTCCTACCTAACAAAACAATAAAAAAGTAAAAATTTAATTATTTGTACAAAAAATGGAAGATGTTGTAATATTCCTACTTAACGAAACAATAAAAAAGTAAAAATTTAATTATCTGTAAAAAAATGTGGATCAGGAAAAAAACACAATATGGGGGAGATGTTGTAATGTTCATAGCTAACAAAATAATAAAAAATAAAAAATTGAATTATCCGCAAAAAAATGCTGGCGTCGCACATGGTTTTAAAACCATGTGCACATTGTTTTAAAACTATTGGCAAGGCCTTTTAAACAACCCGCAGTTTTATTGTACATGGTTTACGAGGGCCTTCCAGATGGTTTTAAAACCATGTGCAAGGCCTCCTAAACAACCCATGGTTTTATTGTACATGGTTTAGGAGGGCCTTGCAAATGGTTTTAAGACCATGTGCAAGGCGTTGCATATGGTTTTGAAACCATGTATGGAGAAATGTTGAAATGTTCGTTCCTAACAAAATAAAAAATAATAAAAAATACTATGTGTCTTTTGGTTTGAATCAAATCAATGGATACCTAAGAAGAGTTTTGATCCCTCTCGGCACTTGATAGAGCCTAGGATTTGGATCTACGCTGGTTTTAATTAAATAGTATTTGTTTTGTGCTTGTATTAACTCTAACAATCTGGTATGAATAATGAATTTAAAATTGTATATTTTAGCCTTTGTTTAACAGCTAGTTATCTCTAAAAAAACTAAGTGGTTGGTTGTGCTTATAGAGATTTACCAACCACTTTAGTTGTAGATGTGCTAATCACACACATATTTTATTTAAAAGTATTTTAGATTTCAAAATTTTGGAGATATATATTTATATTATGGAGGTAGATTTTATGGATAATCACACAAATTTGAGCATTCCACAGTTCTGTCATAACCTGACTTCTAAACAGAAAATCTCAGGCAATTAGTTCCAAAAATGAGGCTATATTAATAACAGATTGCTTTAAGGTAGTCATGGGCAGCACCCTGTGCGTATAGAGATGTATTGACCTGTATATATCATTGGTAAACCGTTAAAAGTTTACATTGCTCAGGTTTGATTCTCAGCTGCCTTTTCTGTGAAAGCAGGTTCTCTCTCGTTAGTCTGTTTAAGATTTTCATTTCAAAAAATATGTTTTTATAAATAGGTCAAATTGGTTCTCTCTCGTTAGTTTGTTTAAGATTTTCATTTCAAAAATATGTTTCTATACATAGGTCAAATTGGTTATAGTTAAATAAAATTTCACATCCATAGTGTGCTATTAAACAATTTTGACTTATTATTTTTATTTTTGCAGCTGGTTTGGAGACTTATCCAATAACTACACTGAATTTGCTGCTTTTAAAATATTTTTGAGACTCTCTCTTTCCTTTGGCATAGCTCAGCTTCAGATATTTGGTGATTCCAAATTGGTGATCCACTGTCTTAAACAGAGCAATCCACCCTGGGACATTGAGTCTTCTTCTTTATGAGGAATTTGACAGGGTCAGAATTCATTTTCAGAGGCTTTCTTTTCAGCATATCTACAGGGAAAACAATTCTGAGGTTGATTTGCTATCTAAGAAAGACTTTCATCTGACTGCTGGTTTTATTGATAAATGGGAGTTGTCTGATGGCTCCATGATCCTGCTGGGACGTAGATGTTATTAGATCTCTTTTTGTATATAAGTGATGTAGCAGACTTATTTTAGTGTTTGGCTGTTTTGTATTAGATATATTTCGCTGACTTTAAGTGTACCACAAGAGGTCTTTGAATAATATAGTTTTATTAAATAAAGTTGTGATAGTTTTCAATGGAAAAAGAAAGAATTTACACTTGTGATACAACTATATTAAATTAAAATCATAAAAAATGAATATCATGGCAATTATAAAAGAACATATAAAGTACACAGAGGTAAAGAAAGCACTAAGAACTTTATAGCCAAACTTGTTTAGTAAATTAGATAATATAAGACCTTAATTGAAAACAGTGCGAATCTTATAACCCTATAAACAAATAATTCCCTACATTACACCACATTATATGTTTCAACTTTAATTTAGAATACAAGCTGTAATTTATTACTTAATATTAAGTTATTTTATTAAAATATTATATTTCAATTTCTAAACCATTATAATTCCCTACATTACACCACATTATATGTTTCAACTTTAATTTAGAATACAAGTTGTGATTTATTACTTAATATTAAATTATTTTATTAAAATATTATATTTCAATTTCTAAACCATTAAGATTTTTCATTATTCAAAATTAAATTTTTATTATAAAAATAAACTCAACCCCTTTAAATATCTCTATTACAAATACAATCTCATTAATTTATATATTTCATTTCAACTACTCTTACTAAATTTAAAAATAAAATAAAAAAACTAAACAATCCCATTTACATCTTCATATGCGTAATTTTCTATCCTGTCTATACAGAGCAAATACGTTCACCGTCTCTATTATTCTATCAACGTCGCTATCCAATATTGAAAATAAATGCTCGTTAATGTGAGTGGAGACCTCCATCAAATACGGATTGGATTATAAGTAAGATATGGAAAACATATCTTAATCACCGCGAAAGTTTCTGATAATAAATGTTAGAGGACTAGCATTTATTAGATTCCAGGTAACTACGGACGCAAAAGTGAAAATGTTTGAAAACAAACATCGTTTCAGATGCTACTTTTATGAAAATCAAAGTAAAAGTATTTTTGATGAATATTGGAGAATTTATGTTTAGCATTTATCATATTTAGTATTGGTTATTTTGTCTATGTGCTAAAAGTTAAAATTTTAATGGAAAACTAATACTATGCTCCAAGAAGGTGTAATAATAAGTCGATAAGGTTGTTGTTGGACGGTTAAAAATGATGAAAAGGGAAATTAAAGTTGAGTTGTTGTAGACTTGGCGGCGTACCTTCAAGAACTTTAAAATTTAGAACTTCAAGAATATAAATATATAACAAATTGTAGCATCACACAATGTAGTTAAAAAATGTAAAAAAAATCCAAATATATTCTAAGTATGTTTTTACCGACAATGCTAAGGGTGTGTGGACTAAGATAGTCTTTGAAACTTCATCTTTCAAGTGAGAAGCATGTCTGTAATATTTCAAGTGGAGTGTTTTATGACACATGTCATTGGTATTTAACCTTGCAATAGGTAACAATCCTCTCCTTTAGCTCAACCAAACCCTTGTAATCTCGTAGTCTTACTACTATGTATTGTTGGTAGGCACTGATTTGTGGAACCACCTCCTACAACTTTATGGAAGAGATAAGGTAAGTCCGAATTGATGGTTAAGGACATTTCCAGAGAACTTTAGCTCAACTTCAAGATCAATATGTAGATCTCTTCATGGGCCAAGGTAGGCTCAAGGTAGGCTACCTAGGGTATTTGTACCCCCAGGTGTCAAAATACTCTCAAATAAGCGAATCGCTCTGAACGAAAGGCTAGAGTGAACTGGAGGGAGGGCGTTATTCCCCATCTAACCCCTAGAATGCTATAAAATTCCTCAATGCCCTCCTTAAAGTATGAAAAAGGGTTGGTAGGGAGAATGGTTTCCTCTGAGGAGATAAGGCCAAGGAGAGCAGGGGGGGCACTAACTAAAGGGTCATTAGGGTGTCCAAAGTGGCTGCGAAGGGAAACATATGTCTCATAGCTGAAGCAAAGGCCACTAGTGCACATAAACAAGTTATGGAGCCATGTTACCCAGTGGTCAACCCTTAGGAGCCCCGAATACCAACCCCGAGGTTAAAAACCCCAACAAAGGGAAGTCAACAACGCCATTTAGTCATAGTACTCCTAAAGGATGGACCAAAGGGCCCAATCATGACCACCATTGCTCGATAACACCCCTCATGGTCGAAAAAAATGGCTCTCTCGTTGGAGTACACCTGAAGGTACTCTGGGTACAGGTGCAGCGTAACAAGGGCCTGAAGTATTCCAAGTAATAATTTTGATACAATGAAAATTAATAAACCACGCTACCTCACATTACCCTTATGTCTAACATAAAGGAGACTTCTATAAAAATATAGCATGACTTTCTAAATAATGGCTTCAATAACATATAAAGATGTTAATTTATAAAAAAATACCACATCAATTTATTAAGGATGAACATATTAAAATGTCAATGTTCAAGTAATAAAATAATATAAACATTGTTGCAATACCTTCATGTTTGACATAACGAAAAATTGTATAAAAATATCGCATGTACCTCACACTACCTTCGTGTTTAAGGTAAATAAACTTTTATAAAAATATGTCATACATTACATTACCTTCATGTTTAACATATTGGCAATTTTTATAAAAATATGGCACGACTCTCCGAATAATGACTTCAGCAGCATATGACAATGTTAATCTATCAAGAATAACACGTTAATCTATTAAAAATGGACATATTTAAGGGTGTCAATGTTTCAAAAACAAGTTTTGGTTTTAAGAAAGGTTGCATTCATATCATGCATCTATGAAGTTATTCTCACTAAAGAGCAATGATAATTACTTTGGAATCAAATCACTCGATACACAAACCAAGTATGTCCCACATGATGGCATTAATATGAACAAAATTATTTATATCTTTTTTTTTTCAGAAAGAAGAAAGCCTGTTTTTGATATTTATTATATAGAATCGAAGGGCATTTGATGTGCCATCCCTGACCAAGGGTTACAATCATGCAAGGTTGTGGAGAGAGTTCCATTCTGCGGTATACCAATAACAAGCCTCAACTCAACAGAGCTGCCAAGGGGGAGATCATAGTACATTCTCATCAAATACATAATTCCAGTCGGAGACGAAAGGAGAAATATGTCCCTCTAAACCATCTCAATTGTGAACATAAGAGCGCAGAGCTGCTATCTAAAGGTGCCTGCTCCAAATCTATCAATAAGGTGCAAAATAAAAATAGGAGAACAAGCTCCTGCACCGAGCTCAAAAGAGCTTGAAAGTGTCATGAGAGGCCAAAAGGCCTTCAAATATTTCAGAGTAACTACCAATTCCAAGAGCCAAAGAAAGGGCAGACTTAGATAGGCTGTCTGCGAGTTGATTATGTTCACGGTAGGTATGGTTGAAAGACAGGTGATGAAAGCAGGTGCATAGTTTTCTTGTATCCCTACACCAGTGACTGAGATCAGGTGGAGAAAGGGCAGCAATACCCTTTGCCCAATTAATAATGACAGTAGAGTCACCAAAAATGTTAAGTGTGGGAATCCCCATCACCTGGGCAATATGTAGAAGAGCCCAAAGCCCTATCAATTCAACTTTGGTATTAGTGCAAGTTCCAGCCCCCAAAGCAAACTCAAAGGAATGAGACTCATTCAGGAATAAGCAGAAACCAACTCTTCCAATGTTGCTTGCAGATGCCCCATCAAAAAAACCACAGGGGTAGACAAGAACGAGACCTGAGCCAAGGGCTCTAGGATTTTTTGCCTTTATACTGGGAGGTCGATACATCTGTGAGGAGTATGCAATCTGATGAATTAAGCTCAAGACAGACAAATTTTTTCTTTCAAATATAAAAATAGTCCCTGCTTTCCAGATAGCCCACATTGCAAAAAAAGGAAGGTAGCAGCAGACCGAGTGTTTTGAAAACTTGACAATCTAATTCCCCAAAAAAGTACAGAGATTATTGCACTGGAAGGGGAGCAAGAAGTGGTGCTGTTCACTTAGGTGAATAAAAAAATTCTTCCAGACAGAGCAAGAAGAAAATATATGCTGAACATTATCTTCATCTGCATTGCAGAGTGCACATATGCGAGGCCCTATCCATCCTCTCTTCTGGAGATTGTCCCACGTTAGTAATTTATTCTCCATAGCCAGCCAAATAAAACAACTATTTTTTTTGGGCAGAATGCGAGAACAAATGAGGGCAAGTAATCTATTACCGGTTGGGGGAGATGAAGATTGTGCAATACTGTCCATAAACCAGTTTAGCAGATACAGAACCGTTTGATTTGTTATGATCCCATACAAGAGAATCAGACTGAGGATTGAGCCTGATCCTTCCAAGTTCCAGACCCCTCGTGTAATTGTCCCATGCAATCTTCCATTCCCCTCCAATGCATAAGTCCTCGGCCGTATACCAATATTGGTGCAGACCCGGTAATATATTATGTGCTTGTGAGAGAGTGGTAATGCCCAGGACCTCCAAGAATTCTCTGAGCCCTATAGGCAGAGAATGAGGTGATTGAGCACCGATGATAGGATCAATGCCCACTAGGACTTCTTGTCCATTACCCACTTTCCAGGCTAAGCACCTTCCCAGCCATGAAAGAGTTAGCAGAAACCCTTTCCAAATTACTGAAACTCCTTGAACATTAAAGTTTTTATCTCTGAGCCATGCCACCACTGAAAGATTCTTCAGGTACTTACCAATTAAAACATGATGCCACAACCCATTGTTTTGTAGAGCCATCCAAACGTTTTTCAATCTTAATGCAATACTGAACCAATGGAGGTTTTTGATGCCCCAACCACCATTCTCTTTCGGCCAGGAAAGGTGCTTCCAACTAGATAAATGATACCTGTGTTTGTTTCCTGCGGAGCCCCATAAAAAACCAAAGGTTAAACTTTTGAGCTTTTTAAAGACAGAGACTGGAATGGGTGCAAGGCCCAGCTAATAAACCGGGAGACTAGACAAAACAACTTGAACAAGGATCAGACGACCACCAAGAGAGAGATACTTATGAGACTAGTGAAATATTATGTTTTCAAATTTCTATATCAACTAATTCCAGTCACTGACCTTATACCCCAGTGGCTTAAGAAAGTAGCCAAGATACTTAAAACCAGAGGCAATAGGTTCCATTTTATAAGGCAAAACCCTAGCAATGTCAATAAGAATACCTTCATCCACATTGTTGAAGAGGAAGCAAGATTTTTCCACACTGATGCTCATCCCAGAAGCCTTACAGAAGGTACTTAAAGTAACTTCAAAAGAAATCCATTCAAGCAAGGTGCCAGTACCAAGCAAGATCGCATCATCCACAAAGAGGAGGTGTGTGAGAGCAAGAGCAAAAGAAATTTTTATACCTCTGACGAGACCGTGCTCCCTAGCATCAGTGATAAAGAGACTGAGACCTTCAATAACAAGTATGAAAAGCAAGGGGGACAAGGGACAACCTTGTCTAATTCCTCTAGAGGCACTGAAGAACTTTGAGGGAGTACCATTGATCAGTACAACAAAATTTGTTGAAGTGAGGCATCCCATTATCCAATTAACACCCAGGAGAGGCACCCCTATCTGAATCAGCATGAGTCTTATGTAAAACCAGTTCACTCTATCGAAAGCCTTCACCAAATCCAATTTGAGGATGAGAGCACAAGAGTTCTTGGTTTTCATAGTATGGAGAGTCTCCTGAGTAATGCCTATAAGTTCCACAATCTGACGATTTTTGAGGAATCCATACTATTATCTGGAAATGTGAGAGTCCAGATAAGGCTTTAGTCGAACAACAATAATCTTGGAAATTAGCTTGTACAACAGATTACACAATGAGATAGGTCTAAAGTCAGCAAAGGTTGTGAGCTTATCCTTTTTAGGAATCATGGTGAGGAAAGTGGAATTCAGAGAGGGAGTAATGCAACCTGAAGTCCTTGCACATTCAACAGCATATAGTAATTCATTTTCCAATAGGTCGAAGAAGTGTAAGTAGAATTCGACAGGCCAGCCATCGGGACCGGGGCTCCTATCCTTTTTGAAAGATTTCAGCACTCCTTCGAACTCGGACAGAGAAACAGGTTCAATGAGACTAGGGGCCTCCTCATGTAAGATCATTGTGGTGTAAAGCATGAAAACCTTGAGTTGGGCAAGCAAGCATGTTTGTTTATCATCTCGGAAAATATGAGCAAAATGTCTTTGGCCCAGCTCCTTAAGAGCAATTTCATCCTCAATATAGTGTCCATCGTCATCTTCTAAGGACCAAATAGTATTATGATTTCTTCTACCCGACGCCAGTGCATAAAAGAACTTGGTGTTAGAGTCACCATACAAAGCCCACTTTGCTCGAATACAGGCTCTGAAGCAAAGCAAGACTGTTTATGAATAAAAGAAGTCTACCCTCTCTTTTAGCAATCAGATAACATTATTTAAAAATCAAGAGTGGAACTCTCATTAAAAACACGTTTAAAAATTTGATATTTAGAGATAAATTACTATTAAAAAGAAAAAGAAGAGGGGCGAATCCATATTATTAAAAATGCAGTGTTATTCAAAGAACCTTTTATGTGCATATTTCCAAATCTAAGGACTAAGTTTGATGTTGAGAGTCAAATGTTTTGAAACATTTATTGATTAGGAATTATATTTAAAATAAAAGTTAAGGTTTTGTTAAATATGGAGTTGTTATTTGAAGTTAACTTTAATAGTTATTACTAGACATTTTAATACTTAAGTTGGAAATAGATTTAATTCTATTTTTTTGATAGGTCTATTTTATTAATAATAAGTTAATAATTACAGTATTTTACTTTTAGTGGCTGAATAAATTTGGCAAAGGCTTTAATGAACTTTAGTATTTGAATTTCATATTTTTATTGGTCAAAGAGCGAAGAAAGTCTTGTAAATTTATATTTCTCAGCACTATACAAATTCTATTTTAAGTAATTAAAGTGAAAATATTTTGTACTTACAAGTCCATGATTGAAAAGGGAGCCTCGGGATAAAACTGTATAGTATTTTGAAAATGTTTTGTTGTAAGATAGACCTTGATAAAGTGAAGATTAGATTGCAATGATTGTGGTGCAAATTGCATTCCTCGTTGCTTGATAATTAATAAAAAGATTAAAAATTATTGGTGGAAGTAGCCCCTTGTTGGAGTGAACCACCTATATTGATGTTCCTTTCTTGCATTATCCCTTAATCTTGTAATTTGGCCCAAGTCAATATTCCTCAATTTTGTGTTGCTAAAAGAATACTCTTTTTTATTTGTTTAATGAATGGATTATGGTTAAATGTGAAGACTTTGCATACAAGAAGTATATCGATGTTTATGTTCAAGAGAAACTATAGCAATAGTATAGTGTTATCTTTATTAGATGATGGTTAATAGATGGTAAACATTATATACATGTGATAATTTTATCATGAACTACAAAGTTATTTGATGAGGTATATTTTCAAATTAAAATTGTTGTCCATGGTGGAAATGACATCAAGGTATAGTTGGGTAAGTATAAGTGATGGTTTATATTATTATAATCCATCAAGATAAAAAGTTAAGTCATAAGGTTAACAAAAATGATTGAGTTAATATTGTATTTTTACCAATTTAATAGGTATTCAATAGATATTGTGAATGTTGGAGGCTAAGTGTAACATGAAGCCCTATTGTATTTATGTTACTTTCATACAATTAGATACATTAAAGTGGAAGCTTTATATATATTCATTGTGTATTTAGTATGTAGTCATACTAGATGCTTAGAAAGGATAAGCCTAATTGCCTAACTAGAAGCTAAGTGAGTGAAGATTATATTATTTAGAAGTAAATGTTTGGTTTATATATATAGAGAGAGAGCCTCAAAGGTCTCATTAAAATTATGACATGGCATAATACAATTAAAGGCGTGAATCATTCATGATAAAAGTAATTGTATTTTTATATGAAATTATTTAAAGATACTTTATCAATATTCCAATCTGACATGTGATTAGAAGTACTAAGATTTTGAGTTTGTTTAATTAAAGTTAGAGTAAAAAAAAAATTATCCCCATCTCCTAAAATAGTAAAAAGGAGTTTAGGTTTGTTCCAATATACATGTAAGCCCAATATACATGTAAGTGTTGTGCAATTGCCATTAAAATGAGGCTTTAGTTTGTGCAACCACTGAAGCTCATGGGTGAGAGATGATGTAGCACAATTACATACTACATCATTTTCCATTGTGCCACAAATACTAAGTAGGATAAAAGACAACTAGAAAGTGATAAAATACCTTGTTTTCTAGGTGGATTTTCAATAAAAATTTATAAAATTTATTCTGAAAAATTGTTATGTTCATAATTTTACAATTTCAGTAATCCTATTTAACTATGAAAGACTAAATCATCAATTTTAAAATTACTCATATCCCTGAAATTACCATTTAAATACTCTAAATTACCATTTCCACCTCGTAGTTGTCACCAGATTCTTACGTTGTTCGGCACGAACATTCAACAACTCAATGTCACGAGTGTGAGCGGCGAAAATCAACATTCCACGTGGTAACCCTGTGGTGCAAGAAACAACTTAAACATTTTCGGTTATAGTTGTGTAAAATGCCCACCAGCTATATCGCTGCGTCTTATTTTAATTCTC
The DNA here is from genome assembly GCA_001517045.1 of Pseudotsuga menziesii. Lineage (NCBI taxonomy): Eukaryota > Viridiplantae > Streptophyta > Pinopsida > Pinales > Pinaceae > Pseudotsuga > Pseudotsuga menziesii. Next base: position 73,928 of record LPNX010792336.1, on the reverse strand, counting down.
AAACTAAAATGATTTCAAGTTTAGTGTAATTTTGTAAAAAGCCCACCGGCTTTATGGTTGCATCTCATTTTAATTTTCAATTTAAAATGATTTCAAGTTATGAAAAAAGAATTGTTAATTGCTATTGTATCTTAATAATTTGTTGATTTTAGTATGGCAATTGGATTCAGTTTTTGTGGTCCATAATTAACCGTTCTTCCCTTAATTATGTTTGGGTGTTGAAAGCATGGCTATAACCTTTTCCCTTAAGTTGTACCAGTTTCCATACTTCTGAAATTTTCTGATGTTCAGGCTGTGCTTAAAGTTGTACCAGTTTCCATATTTTTATAATTTTCTGATGGTCAAGCTGTGCTTTCAAATGGTTGAGCATTGCATAAACACATTGATTTGTTGCAGTTGGCAAGGGTAAATCCCCACATTTCCTCATAAGTTATTTTAATCTCATAATTGAAAAGAAAAAAAAAATGTTTGTGACCTAAAAAGTTTAGGTATGTTTTCACTCAATGAAAAGCAGTAGGTCTTGTGATATAATTTTGGTTGAACGTACTTGTAGTTCCTCTGTTTTGCTTTTACCAAATTCAACAACATCTTCCACTCATGATGCATTCATATCTCATGTGCTTCAGAGGATGTGGCCTCTATGCATAGTACAAAATCATGTGTGGTAACAAAGTTGATCACTGTACTGGAAGACAAAGGGGAAATGTAGCTGATTAGAATTGTGCTTCAGAGGATGTGGCCTCTATGCATAGTACAAAATCTTGTGTGGTAACAAAGTTGATCACTGTACTCGAAGACAAAGGGGAAATGTAGCTGATTAGAATCTTTGTGGATTGAAAATTTATGATCAAATTCAATGATGAGAATGTAGGATTTTACAACAACAAAACAAAGCTTCTTCTAAACAAGGTGATGAGAATAACTTGACTAAGAGTGGTCATGGCAGTCTAAATTTCAAGAGTATTAGACACTTTTATGATATGGCATTGCAAGGCCTATTCATCTTGTCACTCATTCTTATAGCTTGGAAGGTAGGTTTAATGCTGGATTTTTACATGGAAAAGGGCCATGTAAAAGTGACTTATATAACAAAATTGTATGTAGGTTGACCACTTTAAATGTTCCTCTCATGTAAAGAAGCTTTCCATTGGTTTGTACATGCAGAATTTGACTATATTCTGGATTATATATAATTTATATATTGAAAATGAAGATTTTTGGGATATATGATTTGGACTGTCTTACACCATTGGCTTTCATCTTATACTCACTCTTTAGTTCATGGTTCCTGTGAATTGTCAATGGTTTTATTTCTTTTAGAAATGGCAAAAACTTTTATTATAAATTATTTTTTGAAACCAATTGGTCCATCTCATTAATTACATGGACTCACTAATTACAGGTTCCAGTACATATATACTTGAATAT
>LPNX010792336.1:0-67500 GCA_001517045.1 Pseudotsuga menziesii | reverse complement strand
TATTTTTAAGTTTTCGACACAAATTCAGCCTACTTTTAAGAAAATAACAAACTATGCATTGTGGCAGGGGGATGTGAGTGAATGGGGGTATGGTGTAAGGGAAAAACTTGTGCGCTATCCTTAATTTTTAATACTTCCTTATATATCATTTCAGAGCGGAACAAACGTCCATAGAAAATGCCCACCCTTAATATTTTGACTTTCCCCCATAAACTTGAAAGAGAAGCCAACTAAATTAGACTTAGATAAAATAGTTCAACCCATTATTTTATCTCTCTGTATTTAATTAGAATGGAAATTATAATTTGGGATAGGGTCTCATACCATTATATTGGGATGCGACAGATTATGAAGAAGCTTGACCTCTTCCTCGAGCTCCTGAATTTGGGTTTGATGCGGTCCATTACACAAACAATCAACGATTAGAAGAAAGCAGCAAGGAAAAAAAAATACTTTCTTGCTTTCCGACCTCAAAAGAACCGGGGAGGGGAAAAGGGATCTATAAAATAAGAATATGCAAGATGCTTACCTGAGCATTAGCTTTCGATGAACTATTGGCAACAATCAAGACCTACGTCCACATAACAATTAAACCCTCTAATGTAGATGGAATTAGTTCCTTAGTCATATAAATGCTCGCAGCTGTGTACCCATATGAACATAAATAATTTTTTAGAAAAAAGTAATACCTGTTTGATGGCCAAAATCTCTCCATAGTCCAAATTCATGCCCATGTAAATATGACCATAAGCTCCACACCCAATGAGTTCTCCCTTCCTCCACCTAATCACATGAGGACTACAACTCATTTAAGACGTTTCCCATACACACTCAATCGAGATTCGAATCCTATGAAACCCACTGATTGCCTTGCAGATTCTCCTTCTTCTGGCATTTGCACGTAGAGATCAGCAAAGGAGAGCAGAATGCAACCTTTAAAGGCTTTTATGCTTTCATCACATGGTCTACTGTTCGAACCTTATGAACTCCAGGCTGCTGCACATAAATACCATCCTCCTACTTCACTTCCTCCACAGGGCGCATCGAGATACTCCTCCCGAAGAGATTGAACCGGGGATCAAATCCTGAAACAGATGTAGACATAGTGACCACGACGAACCAACGCTTTAGTCACACAGTAACGATGTAAGTTTAATACCTTTATTGCAAAACCTTATCTAAAACATCACCGGTAGAAACTCGTCATTCGTCGGAGGGACGACTATGTGAATAGTGTTTTTCAAAGAACTTCGGAGAAAAAAATGTATAGTGACGTAAATATGACTAAAAAAATAATAATATTTTTATGGAAAACTAATAAATTTTTAAAAAATATAATTAAAGATTTAAATGTAGTTATGTCACCTGTTATATTTATTGAAAAAAAATTAAGGTATCTTTAATATCTAACATAATATGGTGTAAGCTAGATTTGAACATAGCTAGGAAGTATCACAATCAATTCTTGCAACCACCTAATCTATACTCTATGGACTTGTCCAAACAACCATTAAAATAAAACTTATAATAAGAATGAAGCAAGTTTATTGACTAAACAATGATATCTATCTATCTATCTATCTATCTATCTATCTATCTATATATATATATATAATGATTGAATTGTACAAGATGTAGACATAAAAATAAAACTTATAAGAAGAATGAGGCAAGTTTACTATATATATATTGCAAAGATATTGACTAAAGCGTAGGCATATCTACCTTTGACTTCTCTATTTATGTTTCCATGTGCTCCACTTTCTCTTATTTCACGATAGTTTAAGCTTTTGTTGTTCCATGATCCAATTCTTGTGCACAATGAAGCAACATGCCTTGGTTTCCTTTTAAGAGGTTGGATGGCCATTAAATAAGGGAAGGGGTAGAAACAATTTGAGTAAGAATGCCAATATGAGTGATGATTCTGCCTAACATTTTCCATGTGGTCTTCACTCAGTGAAACTATGTTATTAAATTCCTTCATTCATGGGATATTAAAGAATGTCATTAATTTCATTAGATATTGATAAATACCTACCAAGATTCTTTGTTGAGACCCCCTCCTAATACATATTTCCAATTAAAAGAAACTTTTTTTTACGATATATTCACTATTTTTACTATCTACCCCTTTTTATACCTCCCCAATATCTACAACCCCCCCACAGGCTACTCCCCCCCTTGTCCCCCCCATACCTACAATATGTTGACCTTATTTTTCACAATAAAAAAAAAACCCTTTATGAATGAACATGATAAGATATTGGTCAACAAGGTGAATCCCCTATGACATTTGCTAGAAAGCTAACACTAATCTCTTCATGCTTGTGACGATGGACACTAATAAATGCATCAAACTTTAGTTTCCATTTCATAATTTCCATTGGATCCTTAGGGTTGACCATTGTGCAATTATCCCTTGTGCTATTATCTTGTTTAGCCGCACTAGTGAACTCTTCCTTCCATTTTTTCCATCTCCTCGTCCAATTGATTATGCTACATTGGGTTCTTGTAGTGTCCTTGCTACACTTCTTAATTCCTTGCTTAACATCCTCAAGTTCACAAAGGATGCATCAACCACTCTGGAAGTGGTAGTGCAAAATGACCTAAAGTGAAATAGTCAAGTGAAACAATTGGCATTCTTTATCACAACATGACCCAGAAGAAGAACACTACCCAAGCTAGAACCTAAAAATGACATACACACTACTAGAGCATCTTGCCAACCTACCTTAGAATCTTTTCTAACCCAAAATATTGGGTCATGAAAAGAGCCAAAATCCAAGAGAGATGGGCAATTAGTGAGTGACACTAGCCACTGATAACTTAATCAAGAGTTAAACCACACTGAGACAACATTCTTACCAATCACTCTGCAATGAATGTAAGGAACATTCTTGACATAGAGACATAAATTAACCCATATTTTTCTATAGTAAACCTTAATAGATCTTAACATAGTGAGATAGAAATTGACTTGCAAGCAACACAATAAATGACGAGATAATGAACACAATAATGTAAAGAAGAACCGTTAAGGTAGGGTAACACCATTAACTATTCATTTATGGAAGGAATCACTTCACAGGTCATGTTTGTTACAATGTAATACACACACCCAACATGTCTTAATACAACGTTACTCATGTATTTATACTTCCCCAGTATTCCTAGAAGTCTATGTCAAATATTATTATATTGTTTCCTTTAACTATCTAGTGGACATGTGTTAATTCATGGATGGATCTTCATCATGGTTAGACCATCACGGGAGGGGGGAGTGGACTAAACCCCATTTATACTATTCCATTATTGAAGCTTTGTTCGCTTGCCTATTCGCCAAGCGATTTTGTTTGCATAAGCCTAAAAAAAGTTCTAGACTTTCAAAACTTTTAAGAAAAGTGAGGTGCTCTACACAATAAGGGGGAGATGTTGTAACTTGTAACATTGTGTAACATTACCATAACATGTTATTCCCATAAAAAAGAAATAAAAATGCAAAATATGTCAACATATCAACCACCCCAAATATTTTGATATGTAATTTTTTTTTGTGCAGAAGAATTAAGATAAAAAAAATTTACACCTCAAGAAATGAGATCCCTATTAATACTTAATAGATCCAAATTTAAGATGGATCTATGCTACTACTATTCTAACTCTTTTCTCCAATTGAAGATTTATTTACTTAATCATTTATCAAATGATTTTGTTTATACATAAAGCACAAAAAATTTCTAAGCTTTAAAAATTATAATCTACTCGATTATACCTTAAATGGTTTCCATAATTAGAAAAAAAAAACCATATAAACTTCAATCTTAATTTCTCAATGTGTGAAGAGGTCCCAAGTCCTCATGCAAATACAAACATATAGCACTCCTAAGTTACTGAATATATATCACAAAATGATCATTAAATAAATAAATACAATAATCTATATGGAGATATATTGAATGACATTTATAGATGGAATCAGCTATATTATATAGCACATTTATAGTGACATTATTGAGAACACGATGCTTGCAGATAAATGCAACTATTCATATGAATATATATATATTGGCATTTAAAAGGAATCCTATATATCCCTGGATATACCAGGGAATGATATCATTAATAAATAAATTGAATAATCTATATGGAGATATATCGCTGTATATACTACATTTACAGTGACATTACTGAGAACACGATGCTTGCACATAAATGCAATTATTTATATGAATATATATATAGTGGCATTTAAATGGATGCAATAATCTATTTGAAGATATATACAGTGACATTTAGATGGAATCATATATATCACTGTATATACCACATTTATAGTGGCATTATTGGGAATACGGTGCTTGCAGATAAACATGAGAGCAGAAAGGCCGAACGAATAAATTCGAAGGCAAAAAGGGATAGCTCGTGAAAGACAGCCAATAGATTTAATGGGTGTAAATTACAGGGATTGCGTCAGCGATGCTTTCTGCGTGTGGCATAGAAAGCATTTATACTCTGGGCCTTCAATGGCGGTGGACATGCATGGTATTTACAAGAAACAAGAATCAAGAATCAAGAGGCGATTCCAGAGGGCAGGCTGTCCACGCTTACAGACAGAAAGAAACAAAGGGATTCAGTATACAGCACATGAGAGTTGTTTGTAGTGGTCAGTGGCCATGTCTACGATGCCTTTGTGGTCAGATTAATGTGAATTTCATGGGTATTTCAACTATATACACTCTTTATAAATTCGTTCCTACTACATGAAACTTGTCCATCTATGTCAAATGGTATGGTATTGTATACCAAACGTCACTTCAAGTGCGATATCACAAAGAGTGTCTTAATAGTGTATTCAATTATCAATTAGCGTAAGCTAGAGGGTACTAAGAGTGTAATTTTGTTAGTTTGTTGATGGTTTGTGGAACTAACTTGTGGTTTAAGAAACTGCGATTGAGGAGCATTTAAATCGTCAAAATCATTTGAGGATCGCAGCCTATGCCATACCGACTCATAGCATGGCTGAATTTTAAATGCCTCCTCTCAAATACATTGCAGAATTCAAACTTAAATCACCATGTAAAACAAAACCCATCTAAACCAACTATATTAATAAAATTTGACCACTAACCATAAAAATTAAATCACATTATAATCCCCAATAAAAACAAATTTACTATTACTTTATTAAAAAAATCTGACGTATTACAATCATAATAAAAATAAGAACCTCATACTTTATTAAGAAAATCTGACATATTACAATCATAATAGAAATCAATAAAAATAATCTTATTTTTAGAAATGAATTTTATTGGAGTTTGAACTTGTAAAGTGGACACTCCATCATCCATTAATTTAAATGAAGATATGAGAGATGGGTGAGTGCCCATTGAAGACGTTTGGAATGTTTTTAAATTTCAACATACTAGGTATCATTTATTAAAAACTCATATATATTAAAAATTAATTAAAAAATTAATTTTGTATTAAATAAATAAAATACAGAAGATATATGCTTCTCGTTAATAACATGTTATTATGATTTTTTAAAGTATTTTATTTATTTTATTAAATACTTATATATATTAAAAATAATAATAAAAAAATGTTATATAAAATAAATAAAATATAGAGAAGAAGATATATGCTTGTCAATTGAATTTAGGTTAGGTTTGGTGTTTGATTTCACTTAATAACATGTTAATTTGCTTTTTTTTAAAAGCATTTTATTTTATATAAATTACAACTTTCAAGTTATTAGTTGCAAAATTTAGTAACAATTGAAGTTGAGTTTTTCAACTATATTCATATAATTTTTTTTTTAATAGAAATACTGAAGGGATTATATTATAGAAATGTTGTGGCTGGATCTTCTAGAGAATAAGTGCAAATATATAGTTCAACAATCAAAATTGATAGATAGAATTCTAAAATATCAATTATAGTGTGTTTTAGCGTTGTTATGACAAATTACCAAATTCTTCTCCTATCTAATTGGTAAAAATATAATTGTATGCACTTCACTTGCAAAGTTAGTTTTCTCGATACAATACATAATAAAAACTAGTGGAAATCCAACTTTGAGTTGCTCGGGATCCCAAATCATTTCATCGTTCGTACTCCTTCCAACCTTCCCACTTCCACATGTACAAGGGGAAATGGTCATTCACTTCTCCTATGTGCCTCTCACATATCCTAACAACCTCTACGCATTTTTGAAGCTTCACACCCTAAACAATAACTACAACACCTAGGGGGGTTTTGCCATTGTCCTTGCACCTGATTCAATAGACACCTCATACTTTCTGCAACTTCCCACTATAATTTTCCTACAAAATCCGCCTGTAATGCTCAAGACAAAAATGAAGCTTTGCTACCAGACTCTATAGATAAAAATGAAAGACGGTTCACACCATTTTTGTGATGGTGAAGTATTAATACCATACATCTTTAACAGACACAATTTTCACATTAGATATAGTATTCACCACCACCAACGAGAGTGTCAAGAGGAAAGAGTTGAGGCTCCCGTTTATTAAAGTGATCTATGACACCAAATTGTGCATTTGTTCAAAGTGCAGGAGCCTTCAAAATTTGGTTTGAAGGATATGTTGATAGTCATGGGAGACGACATATGATAGAACTCTCCCCATTTTTATTTTGTTTCCCAAAAGTAAAGCATGTTCTCTCATTGAAAAACTTATCACCCATGGAGTTTAAATAACATAAAACTTAAGAGTATTTAGTTTGTGTAAAAAAGTTTGACCAATTTCCAAACTCTAATTAGAATATGACTTTAGCATGGGATTGAGAGGGGTTGGATTTAGGAGCATATGATGAATTATGACTGATGAGTCTCCAAACACTAAGCAATGATGTTTTCCTTCTTGATTTAGGAGCATTAATCCCTACAATAGAGCAAGTACCTTTGCTTGACTATTTTTTGTTTCTTCTAGTCTACAAATATAAGTAACTTCATGTTTTATTCCAAAACCAAGGATGATCCCCACACTCGCGACCCTAAGATATTCATATAATTGTTATAAAGTAAAAATACTTTTGTAAATAAATAATTTTTATAGAAATGATTTATCGTGAAACTGCAAGAAGGTGATTATTGTTTGTTGTAATAATTAACAGAAAACAACTCAAGGTAAAGGAATACTTGTAATGAACATGAAAAAAAAGTGATATGGTGTCCACCATGCTTTTAACCAGGAACAAGGGAAGTTGTAGGGAAACTAGTCCCTACCTAAGGAAACAAAACATATAAAGTGCATTGATACTATGGTTATGGAAGGATAAACCATTAATACCACTGTCTTTCCTATGCAATCACATATACTAATCCCTCATCATTGTTCATTGAAGGCAGGGATAGCCCCCAGTTGATATGTCCAAGTCAATAATAAGTTGAAACACATCTCACCTATGCGCTCCTTAGGATGTCTATTATTGAGAATGATTTGTGGCATTCACACAATATATATTTGGGTAATAAGTTTATAATAATGTGCGTGATGTTGTTGTTTTGGAATTACTTGCATATAGTATTCAATTCTCAAAATAATGAAATATACAAGCTTAAAACATAAGTTTTTCAAACATAAAATATAAGACTAATGGGCTCAATTTAAACATGATTTAAACATAAAACACTTAAAATACACTTTAACTCATGGGATTCAACTTTTCTTGCTCGCCAACTATATGCTAGAAGACACGTGTTGTGGTTAATTCTATCATAAGCATTACACGTAACACAAGAATTTATAGGTGACAATGAATGGATCTACTAGAATTCCAACAAGTTGTTAAATGAGGTTAGTTGCTTATATAGATCTCGATTGTCCTATTAGTTATTATGATGGAGAATCTCCCTCAATGAAGTCAAGCAGAAGATAGTTTACACCAAACAGAAAGGTCTTAACGTCAGATCATGAAAAAAAACAACTAAACTGATTAAGCCCCCCAATGCTGAATTGCAGAGCAACTCCTGAGTTGAAACCTCGGATGTTGAAGGAAGAGAAATGGTATGGAAACAAGAGCTAAAAGACCTCATTTCTGATCCGTTGAAGATGAGTCTGGCTAGATGATTAAAGGGTGAGGCTCTTATCGATTGTTCCTAGATTGAAGATGGATGATGATGAGTCACCAGTCACTTCAAGTGCGACATCACAAAAAGTGTCTTAATAGTGTATCCAATTACCAAATAGCTTACACTCGAGGGTTTTAAGAGTGTAATTTGTTTTGTTTGTTAGTTTGTTGATGATTTGTGGAACTAGCTCGTGGTTTAAGAAACTGTGACTGAGAGGCATCTAAGTCATCAAAATCATTTGAGGATCACAACCTATGCCATACCAACCCATAGCATGGCTGGATTTTAAATGTGTCCTCCTAGCTACATTGCTGAATTCAAACTTGGATCACCATGTAGAACGAAGCCCATCGAAACCAACTATATTAATGAAATTTGACTACTAACCATAAAAATTAAATCACATTACAATCCACCAATAAAAACAAATTTACCTCATACTTTATTAAGAAAATCTAACATATTACAATCATAATAAAAATCAATAAAAATAATCTTATTTTTAGAAATGAATTTTATTGGAGTTTAAAATATCTGAACTTGTAAAGTGGACACTCCATCATCCATTAATTAAATGAAGATATGAGAGATGGGTGATTGCACATTGAAGAAGCCCATAATTCATTACAAATTTAAATGAAGATATGAGAGATGGGTGAGTGCCCATTGAAGAAGTTTGGAATGTTTTTAAATTTCAACATAGATAGCATTAATTAAAAACTCATATATATTAAAAATTAATTAAAAAATTAAATTTTATATTAAATAAATAAATAACAGAAGATATATGCTTTTTTCAGTTAATAATATGTTAATATGATTTTTTTAAAAGCATTTTATTTATTTTATTAAATACTTATATATATATATTAAAAATTAATAATAAAAAAATGTCATATAAAATAAATAAAATATAGAGAAGAAGATATGTGCTTGTAAATTGATTAGGTTAGGTTTGGTGCTTGATTTCACTTAATAACATGTTAATGTGCTTTTTTTTAAGGTATTTTATTTTATATATTCAAGTTATTAGTTGAAAAATTTAGTAACAATTGAAGTTGAGTTTTTCAACTATATTCATATAATTTTTTTTAATAGAAATAGTGAAGGGATTATATTATAGAATTGTTGTGGCTGAATATTCTAGAGAACAAGTGCAAATATATCTAGTTTAATAATCAAAATTGATAGATAGAATTCTAAAATATCAATTATAGTGTGTTTTAACGTTGTTATGATAAACGATCGAATTCTTCTCCTATCTAATTGGTAAAAATATAATCGTATGCACTCCACTTGCAAAGTTAGTTTTCTCGATACAATACATAATAAAAACTAGTGGAAATCCAACTTTGAGTTGCTCAGGATCCCAAATCATTTCATCGTTCGTACTCCTTCCAACCTTCCCACTTCCACGTGTACATGGGGAAATGGTCATTCACTTCTCCTGTGTGCCTCTCACATATCCTAAGAACCTCTACGCATTTTTGAAGCTTCACACCCTAAACAATAACCACAACACCTAGGGGGGTTTTCCATTGTCCTTGGCACCTGATTCAATAGACACCTCATACTTTCTACAACTTCCCACTATAATTTTCCTACAAAATCCGCCTCTAATGCTCAAGACAAAAAATGAAGCTTTGCTACCAGACTCTATAGATAAAAATGAAAGATGATTCACACCATTTTTGTGATGGTGAAATACCATACGCCTTTAACAGACACAATTTTCACATTAGATATAGTATGCACCACCACCAATGGGAGTGTCAAGAGGAAAGAGTTGAGGCTCCATTTATTAATTGCTCTATGACACCAAATTGTGCATTTGTCAAAGTGCACGAGCCTTCAAAATTTGGTTTGAAGGATATGTTGATAGTCATGGGAGACGACATATGATAGAACTCTCCCCATTTTTATTTTGTTTCCCCAAAGTAAAGCATGTTCTCTCATTGACAAACTTATCAGCCATGGAGTTTAAATAACATAAAACTTAAAAGTATTTAGTTTGTGTAAAAAAGTTTGACCAATTTCCAAACTCTAATTAGAATATGAATCTAGCATGAGATTGAGAGGGGTTGGATTTAGGAGCATATGATGAATTATGACTGATGAGTCTCCAAACACTAAGCAATGATGTTTTCCTTCTTGATTTAGGATCATTAATCCCTACAATAGAGAAAGTACCTTTGCTCGACTGTTTTTTGTTTCTTCTAGTCTACAAATATAAGTAACTTCAAGTTTTATTCCAAAACCAAGGATGATCCCCACACTCGCGACCCTAAGAATTCATATAATTGTTATAAAGTAAAAATACTTTTGTAAATAAATAAATATTATTTTTATAGAAATGATTTATCGTGAAACTGCAAGAAGGTGATTATCATTTGTTGTAATAATTAACAGAAAACATCTCAAGGTAAAGGAATGCTTGTAATGAACATGAAAAAAAAGTGATAAGGTGTCCACCATGCTTTTAACCAGGAACAAGGGAAGTTGTAGGGAAACTAGTCCCGGGCCGAAGGAAACAAAACATATAAAGTGCATTGATACTATGGTTATGGAAGGATAAACCATTAGTACCAGTGTCTTTCCTATGCAACCACATATACTACTCCCTCATCATGTTCATTGAAGGCAAGGATAGCCCCCAATTGATATGTCCAAGTCAATAATAAGTTGAAACACATCTCACCTATGCGCTCCTTAGGATGTCTATTATTGAGAATGATTTGTGGCATTCACACAATATATATTTGGGGAAGAAGTTTATAATAATGTGCGAGATGTTGTTATTTTGGCATTACTTGCATTTAGTATTCAATTCTCAAAATAATGAAAATATACAAGCTTAAAACATAAGTTTTTCAAACATAAAATATAAGACTAGTGGGCTCCATATTTAAACGTGATTTAAACATAAAACACTTAAAATACACTTTAACTCATGGGAATCAACTTTTCTTGCTTTCCAACTATATGCTAGAAGACACGTGTTGTGGTTAATTCTATCATAAGCATTACGCATAGCACAAGAATTTATAGGTGACAATGAATGGATCTACTAGAATTCCAACTAGTTGTTAAATGAGGTTAGTTGCTTATATAGATCCCGATTGTTCTATTAGTTATTATGATGGAGAATCTCCCTCAATGAAGTCAAGTAGAAGATAGTTTACACCAAACAGAAAAGGTCTCAACCCTAGATCATGACAAAAAGAACAACTAAACTGATTAAGCCCCCCAATGTGGAATTGCAGAGCAACTCCTGAGTTGCAACCTCGGATGTTGAAGGAAGAGAAATGGTATGAAAACAAGAGCTAAAATACCTCACTTCTGATCTGTTGAAGATGAGTCTGGCTAGATGATTAAAGGGCGAGGCTTTGATCGACTGTTCCCAGATTGAAGATGGATGATGATGAGTCACCAGTCAAGACTGCTTTCTGTATACTTGCTCTCTTTGGGACAAAGAAGCATTTTGTTGGTGGGGGAGATGTTGACGAGGCCTTTAGGCCCTTGTAATAGTCATCATATAATTTGTATAAGATTAATGAATGGTTGATTGGAGCAGGTGTAACCACTCCAACCACATTCCCTATTCTATAAAATACCTTTTCAAGATGAATAAACAAGCCAATTGAATGTTCCATCCGATATTTGTTCTTCTTGATAGTTTGTTGTGTGTGTTTATACTCTCTTCTTGAATGATGTGTTGAGCCTGTGCGTTCACCAACCACTAGTAGTTATGGAACTTAAACTTCTAGGTCATTATTAGGAACTGGATAAAATGTAATAGTTATTGTTTCCACCCCCACAACTAATGGCTATGGATTTTAATCCAAAATTGGAAGCTCCCAATATAGAATGACTAAAATTATCCTACTTTAGCCTCTATACCTAGACATGGAACGATAACAAGGACTGGTTCATGGGAAATTGAATCAATGGGTTAAATGGATTTATGAATGTCTCATGAACAATTTGGAGTTACTAAAATGACTATCGATTGAATTAGATATGAGAGAAATCCCCATAATGGGTAACCCCATAGCCAACTTATCTACCAATTAGGAAAGGATAAATGGATTGAAGGATACGAAGAGAAGCCAAATGACCATATCTAAATGTGGTGTCAAACAACCCAAAGTGATTTTGGAAACTAGGCAACCATGTTTCAATGTAGTGTCAAGCCAACTGGGTATAGTTATATGTAGCTTGCATGATCAATGTTACTGCGATGGATATTTGGTGGAATCTGAATGCTTTTGTTATTATCATTACAAGTTGCACATGAAATGTATTGGGATATTGCATACAATGTTTGTCTTTTCAACCAATGGAATTTGCAAAGGAAATGTGAGAAATAAACATGGAAAGCTATAGAAATTTCACACGGTAGTGTGTTTGTAAAAAAACAAAAACAAGAGAGTAATACGAAGGCCATAGATAATAATGAGTCCTAGCCCCCAACTTCTTTTACAAACTAAAGCCATCTCAAAGAGGTTTATCCTCTTTATACATGTAAGAAGGATTCCATTAAGGCAAAGGTCGAGAGAATTCCAAAAAGGTGGTTCAACATAAAATACTATACCAATGCAACAATGCAATAACTCTAAATAATAACAAATTTCCAACATTGTTTTTTTTCTTACTAAATTTAAGTTATAGAAAATTACAGAACTACAAAAAGCTCAACTCTGAAGCATTTCAACCTAGTAGTATGGAAGGAAAAGTCTACCCTCTCTCTATTCCTGAAAGTTGAATGTTTTCTAACATAAAGAGCGCGTTGAATGGAGGAAGGAATAGTATTTGGCTTGTCCCATTCCCCGAATCAAACCTTTCTCATACTACCTTAGTATTTGGAAAGTGTAACACTTTCAGTAAGACACAAAATAATGCACAATGATTGGATTAAATACTTATAGGATGCTTCTAAGTTACTTGAAATAATAAAGTATGAGAGTAAAAGGATTAATTTGATATTTTTGACTCCAAACTTATTCCAACTCCAACAACACCATAATCAATAAGTGAGACCTCTTTATCAATGACTTGAGGTTAGGTTTTATTTCTAGTAATTTCTAATGAAGCACAACAAAACTAGCTTGCCAAGATACGTGTTGTTATAGTGGAAATTTCACGATATGGGTGATGAGTACATATCACAATGTTGTGAAAAATTCAAGAGAAACATAGACACAACATCAAAGTAACTATTATGAGTAACAACAACTATCAAGAAGAAACGACTAGTGGTGTATCGTGGTATTATTAAGTTATGCCAATCAATAATTGGCATTAGTAATAAAAACAATTCACAAAATAGAATGTTAGGGATATAATGCGAACTAGTAGATAATACTAATGCATATGTGAAAAATGTTTACTACTTTCTAATTTGAAACATCATTCTAACTTGAAACATCATAAGTAGCTTCATAAATCAAAGTTCATTGCTTCATAAATCAAAGTTGTCTTGACTTGAGGCTAAATAAGACTAAAACGTTATTGACTCACTAAGAAAAATTACTTGTCAAAATTGCATATGAAAACTTAGGTTAAGACATTAACACATGCATATTTTAAATGCAAAATAAAGAAAAGGATGGAAAAAAAAGACTACTAAAGTCCTTGCCCTTCTTTAATTAGTGTTTCTTATATAGAATTTTAAGAACTTCCATATACCATAAATCTACACTTATGTGTAATAATAATATTTTAAGGATTTGTGAAATCATATGATTTAAGAATAAATTATTATTGTTATTCTACAATCCATAGACAAAATTAAGACTACTAAAATCCCTACAATCCATAGACAAAATTAAGACCA
This sequence comes from Pseudotsuga menziesii, assembly GCA_001517045.1. NCBI lineage: Eukaryota > Viridiplantae > Streptophyta > Pinopsida > Pinales > Pinaceae > Pseudotsuga > Pseudotsuga menziesii. The sequence goes on along the minus strand of LPNX010792336.1, from coordinate 53,566 downwards.
CTAAAATCCCTTCCTTTTGACTATACATTAGTATTTCCTACATAAAATTTTAATAATCTTCTTATCCATATTCCATAAATCTACTTCTTTGTGTAATCATATTATTTAAGAATATTGTTATTCTTATTCTACAATTCACATTTACTATTAGTTCTAAGATTAGGATTTACACTATCACAATTAGAGCAACCATTTATCTACATAGAATAAATGAAACATGGATATTTTTAAGTCTAACAACAATAAGGGTTAAAGTAATGTTGCGCGCGCGCATACACACACACACATGAAATATACAATTTTTATAATAAAAATCAATATAATTTCTACTTAAAATTTATAAGTTTGAACTGTAAATTATCCACACATATAATGTAATTGTATTATAAAATTAGCCATGAATAAACTATAATCATAGGTTTGTTAGGAAGGAATTCTCTCCCTTGCAATTAAGTGATTATCGTGGAGTGTTATTACTATGAATTATCTTTCAGTTCCTTTATAATGTAATTGTATTATAAAATTAGTTGTGAATAAACTATAATTATGGGTTTGATAGTGGCCCTAATCTACTGTTGGGAAGACATTCTCTACCTTGCAATTAAGTTATTATAGTGGAGTATTATTACTATGAATTTGTAATACCCCTAGTTTGACCCTTGTGATGTATTTGATTTAATCATGTAAATGATGTAAATGTGCTAGAATGGATTCCTAGAGGGGAGCTCAAGGCCAAGGACGACCAGTGAATATATAGGCATATATGATGTAAATGTTGTTACTTGGACTATATGGTTAGCTTGTTATGCTAACTCAAGATGTATGTAAATATCCAGCTACATAAATAATGGAATGGTCCAAAAATGGTTGTGTAAGGAGCACCAAAGGGCTGTGATTCCAAAAGTGGGAAAGAGGAAGGGGGCCTAGAGGAGACCAAATCCTTTCTACCATGTGAACTCACCTAAATTCTGCCATGCGCCTTGATAATCCATTTATCTAGTTTCTGTCATGTACCTCAAAAATCCCTATAAAAATAAAAATTGATATAACATATATCCATAAACACATCATTAATGTTCCTACATGTACTAGTTTATATGGCATAAATACATATGTTATTGTTTTGTAAAGTCACTTACACAAATCTTTAATTGCTATATGACAGGTTGCACAAATGTGGATTTTTACTGAAATTATTGTCACGTTGTCGTTATACCTACATGTGATGTTTTTGTTCTTTATAACTTGTTCTTGCTATTAGTTTTTAAAAGCCTTGCTTAACCCTAAGGCTAAGTCCTGGTTTTCATCTTTGTCTTAACTATTTAAAGTACAATGCTAAGGTTGCATGAGAACATGCTCGGGAAGCTAAGGCTATACTCTCGATCCCATAATTTCTATGTCATAAGATTTTAAGGGGATCCAAGGCTTAACCTTGGACCCTAAGTGCAAGCTATAAAGTGTAACATGGGAAAGGAACTAAGGGGTGACCTTGTTCCTAAAGCGCAAACGTTATCATTTGACAAGGCTTGTATGTTTGATTTAAATGTTTATACATTAGGCTTATGTGATTCATACCATAGTTGGAATTTGTTATGAAAACGATGAATTGTCAATTATGATTTTATATGGTAAATATATGTTAAGAATTATGGGGTCTCTACCATAGTTTGAACCTTGGCATGAAACAATGATTTGATATGTTGTGATTGATAATGGTTGTGAGTTATGATGGTTATAAATTTTGGTGCTTTGGTTGACTTATGGGTTATTAATGCGTTTCCCTGGCTGTGAGTTAAAAACACAATCAGTCTTTTACTGTTGGCTTAAGAATGCATCTCGATCGTCTACTTGTACAACACGATGACCATGATTTCAATAGGGTTTAATGTGTCATTTTTATTGTCTTAACCCTTCATTTGAAGTTATTTGGTCTGTAAGCCAAAAGAGCCAAGACTATGTTCCGTCAATGGCGATTTTATGAGGCTTTTAGTGTGGAGACTTGCCCAAGGTTAAGGAATTCTATTTGGTTGATTTCCAAGGTATCCAGGAGGTCTTCTTGGATTTAATGGATACCCATAGCATTTTAATTCGCTGCACAATGAATCCGACCTTCACCTTTAGCTTTGAAACTGCGTTTACCAGGTAAAATCAACTACTTAAACTCTGCAAGTTTTTTGTTAAAGTGGTTTATGGCTTTTGTTTGTAAAATACTGATGTCGAGTCATTTGTTTTACAGGCAGAGGAGAGATAAGGGCATCCAAGAGAAGCTGATCCCTGGCCCTCTTTGCAACTCAAACAAGGTAAGAAACTTCAAAGGTTTAATTACACAGTTTACATTATTTCACTTTTATTACAGTTTTGACAATGGCTTCTTGGTCGCAGGTTAAGTGCATTGGCGAGGATGGCGACACAGTCACCTCCTCCCAGGCCTGCGTCTTATAAATCCAAGGTAAGATATGAAACCTTACTCTATTTAAAATTGAGTTTTAATTATTTGTACCCAGTCACTGACTCACTGGGGTTCGTTGGATTGCAGGTGGCTCTTGGCCGGGGATTTTAGGGCTAAGAAGAGAGTTAAACTTTTGCCTTTTACATAATATAGGTACACGATTTATTTTTTATTCAACCCCGAGGGTTTATGATTTAAAGGACAAAGGGATTTGCATCCCTTCTCTACTCCAACATTGTTTTAACTGGTTATATGCGATTTTTACTTGTTTTAAGGTTTTAAAGGGTTTTCGTGGGAGCCATCGTGGATGGACTTATCACCACCTGTAACTTAATAAATTAATGAAATTTATTTCTTTTTTAATGGATGTGGATGCCATCGTGATGGTATTACGACCACATGGATTGCGAAATCGTTGTTTAAAATTTGATAATATTAATGTTTATAAATCTTAATGCGACCCATAGGGTCTTTGTGATTTTTATGAAGCTTTTGGAATCATCTGTCATAAAGAAATTATATCGTGGTTATAAATATATACTTGTATGTTACCTCCAAGGGGTTTGGCTTATTTACCACTCTACGTTCTGTTAAGGCGTAGAGGATTTTAATTAGGTCACGGGTTCAAATCCCCCGATGCAAAAAGGAAGCCGACCATGTTGTGCCCCGGGGGGAGGGGGGGGGAGGGTAGGTTGCTCTGGGGTTATAGTGGTAGCAACAAGAATTGACCCCGCGTCACGCGAGTATGAAACCTGCTAGTTTCTGATTCCTCCGTATAAAAAAAATGCTTGTATGTTTCTTTGCTTATGCAATGGTTTCCATCCTTCAATGGTCTTACTGCCATACATTGGATTTTGGAAGATTCGTTGCTTCAAGAATAGTCAGCACGTTTGATTTGGAAATATGTAGTATTTATTATAACTGTTTACCTCGGGTCAAATACCCATATGAATTGGTTGTTAGAGTATCTTGTATCCTGTAGATTCGATTTGGTTTATCCTTTTAAAAGTAAGGAAATAACTCCCGATTATAGCTGTCAAGGGAACTAGATGCTTAAAGCATTCCTAGCTTTGGAAATTGACACCTTCAATTGGGTCATGGATTGTTAGTTAAATAATGAGTTGGATAAATTTTGTGATTTCAATGCTTGGTATGGTTTCATATGTTGTGTGTGTGTGTGTATATATATATATATTCGTAAATGAATATAGGGTATTTATAATGATTCATTAAGATCCCGATTTGAGCATTCTTGATCTGTAAAAATTTGATTTGTAACAGGGTCTTTGAGAAGGGATGCATTTTAATATATTAAAAGTCTATGAAGGCCCTTCGGTTCTTAACCATATTCTAGTATACTTAATTATTAATTGATATAGTGGAATTCTTGTCTGTATTATTTGATTGTCAGTTTTAAAGAAAGGTATCTTCAGAGTTACTCGTATTCCTTCGACATTACTCTTTGATATGTTTAAGATGAGTTTTTAAAAAGCCTTTCAAATCTTAGTTTGATTGGGAAAACCATGGATAACAACTTGCTATAGTCCTTCGATTTATTAAATATGTTACTTCAATCTTTAACTAAAGTTATAATATATATATATATATCCTAGCACAGTTCTGGTCTCTAAACAATTTTATTTAAACAATGTGTTATAAAATAAGCAAGCTTAGTCTATAGCATTTATCTAGGTGTTTCAGCAACTTGCGTTTTCAATATACTAGTTGTTTATACGATATCCATCACTAGAAATCTTCAATTCGGGTATGGATTCTCGATCAAAGATACAGTAAGAAATAAATATGGTATTTACAGGCATGAATATAATAACAGAAAAGAAAATCTAATTTTGAAAACATATTAGATCATCATCCTATACAGAATGCATAATACATTTTTGCTTAAATGGAAATAGCTGCAATTCTAAGTTAATATAGACATTCTATTGTAACTAGTTCTAATCAGTTAGGAAATAAGACAAGGAACTTGGCACCACTGTAAGGAAAATAGAAATGAAATAGCTGTTCCTCGCAGCAAACTCCTAGACCAACCAACTCACTTGATTCAGAACCCATGAGCTTGTTCGCTAAACCACAAGAGAAAAATCCACTTAATGCGCCATCTCTTGCATTATCAGATTTAATTCCCATCCAATTCTAGCCTCCTGGTTTCTAATGGGCATACTATTATCTAGTATTTTTCCTAGGACTTGGTCATTTATCAGCCTCCTGCTCTTTAGCACTCAACAAAGAGTTGTGACCTGATTTTGGGGAAGATGCCTCCTACACCTTGATTTCTCACTCACCAGCTACAACCACTTGTCTTTTCCTCTTATGGGTCAGCAAACACTCTTCAACAACTATTTCATTTTTGTCCCCTCCAGTATCTTTTATTAAAAAAAAGAATAATCCATTACATTTGTTTTATTTTTGGCCTTTTGTAAAAAATGTTTAAAATAATAAAATAAAATATTCTATTAAAATAATTTAATAATAAATTATTAAATCTCGGTGTATTACACTTTCTTGACTATTAAGACAACCATTGAATGAAGGTGGGTGAAGTTGGTTGGGGAAGTCAGTCCCTGCAGTTAATGAAGCATAGGGATGACTAGACCGTGTGGCAGAAGCAATGTCATCCTTCTTCCACCATTCTTCCCATATCTCTTGGGATTCATCCTTCAGGTTCTCATTAATTAATCCATGCTGGGAGTTCATTCAATTGTTCACTCTCCTAGAGACACGAGCCGTTCATCCATGCATGCACTGAGAATTATTTAGTGTGTCCATGTAGGAGGCATTAGAGGATGCAACACTATTTTGTTGGGCATGATTGTGTGTTAACCAAAAAATTGAATTGGGTTGTGGGATGAGATAGAATCATGTGACTGTTTCCTTCTCCTGAGTGGACTTATAACCTGGATTGGGGGTGGCATCTAAGTGTTCAAATAATACAGGCTGGGCAGAGTGCCTACGGTTGGGTGGAAATTTTCCCTTACATAGTCAGTTTGCTTGGATTTGTGTTGTTTAAGCTAAGTGTCCCTATGTATTTGAATTGGAAATGTATTTAATAGGATTCTTATTCATAGTCTAGGAGTGCGTTTATCTCTGTGCATGATTTATTGTTGTTATGCCTGTGATGAGTAGGATAGTTTATGCATGGATTACGTTGTAGTTCATTTGTATTCTCTGTTGTGTATGCTTAATGACATATACATATGTTCTGTAAGTTTTGAGAAGCCACAACATGGATATTGGGAGCTCGTATTTGTGCCTTAGTCATGTCCTTAAATGGCTAAGTGATAAATGTTGAATTAGAGGAATATTGTTGAATCTCCATGGCCGAAGGTGTTGAGGCAAGAATAATTCCTCTAAGTGTTCATGGCCGAAGATGTTCAAGGAAAGAAGGGAAGTCTTGATGAAGAATGTTGTTGAACAATAAGTTAGATGCAAATTGCAGAAGTGTCAATGTCGGGATCGATAGGTTGTTCATGGAAGAATCATTGTGTTGGTGTCGACACCAAAGTGCCAACGTCAGGATCAACAAGTGATTCATGGAAGTTTGTTGTTCAACAGTGCAGAATTCTGAGGTCCGATGTATAGATGTCGGGGAAGGCTTGGAAGAGGTGTTTCTCCAAGGATCAATTATGCGATATCGAGCTTCGACTCCTTATGGAGAAAATGTCGTGAAGATGGAAATGCCAACATTAGGGAAGAGGCACTGATATTGTTTTGTTGGAAGTCTTTATGCAGTGAAGAATTCCGATTCCCAATGTCAAAAAGCAAGTCAGGGGTTATTTATTAAGAACATGTTTTGAGGTTTTGACTTTCGATTTCCGAGATCAGAATGCCAGAGTCGACAAGTCAAGTTGGTTTTATAGGGAAATTGTTTTGCGGTTCCAACTTCCAACTCTTGATGTACAAAATATAGTAGTTAGAGTCAGTAAGTCAGGGACGGTTCGTTAAGAACTAGTTGTGCATTCTGATTTCCAATTCCTGATGTCGAAATAGTCAAGAAATCTTGGAAAGTGGTCAAATTAAGAAATCTATCCTATGGATGTCTAAGTTTCCGCATTTCTTGGTATTGATCGAGCGATTTGGAAGCATGATTTTGTGTAACATTCCTTCCAAGGGTTTGTTTTGTCGATGGGGAATGTGGCAGAGTGGTGTTTAAGCAATAAAATTTGATGAAATTATGTTTGAATGAGTTCCCCGTCATCTTAGAGGGCCACCGAGGTGATCGAGGACATGACATAGTGGTATCGTATCTTCTGGTTGCAACACTAGAGATGTTTGGGCCATAATACACACTTGTAGGTAGAAATTCAGATATGGTTCTAGATATTTTGAGTTCTATTAAATGACATACATGGGAAAGAGGTATAGTGTGTAGGTTCCGTGTAAAAAAGATGTCCGATGTGGATTTTCTTCACAGGAAATAAGTGTGATGTGGATCGACGAAATCAATTCTACATGCAAGTGATCGCATGTGGCAGAGTGTGAAGCTAGATGATGTTTGGATGTTGGAAGACGAAGAGATGTTTCCTCTACACCTTCGTTAGTTCTCGAAATTTGACCACATGTACTAGACAATGTGAAGTGGAAGCAAGCATGGTTGGATTCTTGGTGACATGGCAGTTCTGCTAATGAGAAAGAATAATACATTCAAGTATGTGGACTATCATGCGGTTTAGATTTGGGGAAAATGTTTCCATGGGGATGGAATAAATGGAAGCACTAGTAAGTGTTAGGAAATTCAAGAAAAAGTTAGGTGGACTTGGCCAGAATTACTCAAAGCAATAGGAGAGGCAAGGTACTGTGCAAAGAGTACAATGGAAGCTGTTGCAGTGGCCAAGGGAAGCTACTCGAGGCTGATAAGACAACCGTAGCATGAATTGGAGAATGATCTCCATAAAGCAATGTTGATAGATAGGGAAAATTCTTACCTTAAATTATTCTTGTTTATGGCATCATAATTGTATGCTTAGAAAGTAGCAAGTATAAATGTCATACATGCATATATGTATTGAATTGTTGCTTGATGAGAAAATCATAGCTAATGATCCCTTGTGTGTTTTTCATAGAGGCCATGAAATTGGATCAACTATGATATGGAAGAGGAATTCCATGCTAAGATGAGGAATTGGAAAGAAAGAACTCCTAAACTCTTCTCTTGCTATTTTATTTATATTTTATGAGTTTTATGTACACAAAATTATGTCATAGTAATGTTGAGAATGCAAGGATCGGTGAGATGATGTAATAAAACTAAATAGTTAGTAAACCTATTTAGTTAGTACTTATTAATTAATACATGCTTAATAGGTCACACGGTTTAAAGGTGATCCTTGATTTGTATAAAAGTCGTATTATACTCTTGTAAATGTGATAATTCAATAATAAATATATATTAGTTTTGGAAAATCTATTCCAAGTGGTATCAGAGCCTTTTGATCCTCACTGCTCATCCTCTGTTTCTTCCTCCGCTGCCTTCAACCTTCCTCTTCCTCGCTGCACCTGCTACCTGTTGCATCGTCCACAACCACCATCTCCTCTTGCATCTACAACCGCCATCTGCTTAACTTCCAATGCTCCCATATCCCATTGCTCCATCACTCCTTATCCTTCATACCTGACCCTCCTTCATGTTGCATTTCCTTACTTGCACCCCATTCCTCTTACCAGTGTCCTCGAATCCTACCATACTTTGTCCTCCCTCTTCCTTGCTGTACCTACTACCTGTTGCATCCTCCACTCCCACCATCTCCTCTCATTTCTACAACCACCATTTGCTTGTCTTCCCATGCTCCCATCTCCCATCGCTCCATCGCTCCCTGCATTACCACGCTCCCATGTCCCATCGCTCCATCGCTCCCTGCTCACCATGGAATTATTATAATAATATTATAATATTAAAAAAAACATTCCAAACTATTAAAATTTTGTAATAAAATTATTATTATTTTTAATAATAAATTATTATTACAAATAAAATAAAATAAAATATATAGTTAAAATTCAAATTTAAACAAAATGAATACAAGAAACACCGAGAGAAGCCCTCCCAAGAACAAAGATATGTCCATAAAATCATAAGAGGATCCATTTCAAAAAATACTCGCAAAGCTTGAACAAAAAGATGCGGACATTCGTGACTTAAAACTCGAAATTCTTTCACTGAGAGACCGGGTTAAAGGAGGAAATAAATCACATACATGCCCAACCCACAACGTCGTTCACAAGGTTAAGATCGACTTACCAAGGTTCGTTGGTGAAAGTAATGGAGACGAGATCCGATAGATCAAGAAAATCGAAAATATTTTGATATGTACAATATCTATGGCGACGAAGACAAATTGAATGTTGCAACAATGTACATGGATAAAACTGCTTGTGACTGGTTCTTATGGTGGGAATCAACAATAGGGAGGTCGATTACTTAGATACTGTGACACCTTCAAGAAAAATTTCTTTAAACGATTTCAAGACATGGAAGAGGCTGAAATCTACAACAAGCTCACTTGTTTTCAACAAGAAGGAACTGTAGATGAATATTTTAGCAATCTACTGGTATTGGCCACTCATGTCCAAGATATAACTGAAGAACGAATCCTCCAAATTGCCATTGGTGGGATAAAATAGAGTATCCAAAGTGAGATAAAATTATTAGACGTTAAAGATGGGAACACACCCGTAAAAAATAAAAATTAATTCAAGAGAAGAAAAATACACAACGTTCGTCGGTTTACATACCACCTCACCTAAGAGACAATGGGGAAAAGGACTACAATCCATGCCATAGGTGTGATGCCCCTAATTGATGCCCAGGGCATAAGTGCAAAATAAGAATCTGTTCTTATGAGAAAAAAATATATACGAGTGACGATAATGATGAAGAATCAAGCGACACACCTTCCTCTGACACAGAGTCAGATAGCGACGAGACTGGTAAGGAGGAGGATAAAATCACACCAACGCTCTCAGTGGCTACAACGACAGGTATATATCAGCCCCAAACCCTTATTGTTTGGCCATATAAAAAACATGAAAGTGACGGTATTGATCGATAGTGGGAGTACACACAACTTCATAGACTAGAGGATATAGAAACAGTTAAACATATTCATCTACCCTACCAAACGTTTCCAAGTATCGATACCAGGAAACAAGACTACACCATGTGATGGTAAATTGCATAAAGTAGAACTAGATATAGAGGACTACAAGATAAAGTCACCATTGTATGCTATGGCAATGAGAGGGGTTGAGAGTTTTTTAGGTGCACAATGGTTGGAAACACTGGGGACATTTGGATTAAATTTACTTGAACAATTTATAAAGATCTATGAAAATGGGAGGAAATATAAGCTTTACAGTATTAATTTCCCCCCTCCCCAAATTGTTTCATCTAATAAAATGGAAAAGATGGTAAAAAAGAGAGCTCAAGCCTTCTTCTTACATTGCTATGCGATGGAAGGAACAACTGGTGAAAGACAAAATATTGACCCACGTGAATTAGAACAACTCCTGGGGGAACATGGTGACATCTTCTGTAACCCTACTCATGGTCTCCTGCCCCCACATTCTAGGGATCACATCATCGAGTTGATACCAGGATCAACTCCAATAAGAAAAAAGTCATACAGACAATCTCACAAGAACAAATTAGAGATCAAACATTTAGTACACGACCTATTAGACACTGGAATAATCACACATAGTAAGAGTCCTTTCTCTGCACCAATCATACTCGTTAGAAAAAAAATGGATCGTATAGACTTTTAATTGATTATCGAGCATTAAACAAAGTCACCATAAAATATAAATTCCCCATTCCCTTTGTGGACGAACTACTCGATGAGCTACATGGCGCAAAATATTTTTCTAAACTAGACTTAAAGTCGGGATATTACAAAATCCGTATTCGAGAAGAAGATGTCCCCAAAATAGCTTTTTACACCCACGAAGGTTTATATGAATTTCGAGTGATGTCATTTGGATTATCCAATGCTACGACTACATTTCAATCCGTAATGAATGACTTGTTTCGCTCGTACCTAAGGAAGTTTGTACTAGTGTTTTTGGATGATATCCTTATTTATAGTAAAATTTGGAACTTGCACCTCAGGCATGTAGAAACAATATTGAAGCTTCTAGAAGAAAACAAATTTTATTCTAACAAATCGAAATGATGTAGTTTCGGGAAAAAAGAAATAGAAGGGGCACATCGTATCAACTGACGGAATTAAGGTCAATCCCAAAAAAATTAGGGCGATCATAGAGTGGACGTCCCCAAGTCAATTACATCATTAAGAATATTTCTAGGTCTAATGAGTTATTGTAGAAGATTTGTTCGCAACTACACCCAAATTGTAGCACCCCTAACATCACGATTAAAAAGGGATGCTTTCAGATGGGATAAGGATGCAAAAACTTGTTTTGAACAATTGAAAACCCTAATGACATCCACACCAACGTTAGAAGAACATGATTTTACGAAGACATTCGTCCTTGAGTGTGACGCTTCGGAGACAACCTTAGGAGTTGTTCTCATGCAAGATAAACATCCCGCTGCCTTCGAAAGCCGAAAGTTTAAACTAAGTGAGCAAACCAAATCCACATATGACAAGGAAATGTTGGAAATAATGCATGCCCTTTTTAAATGGAAGCAATATTTGTTCGAGGCTAAATTTCTTGTAAAAACAGACCACAATAGCCTGAAGTATTTTTTAACTCAAAAAAATATCTCTCCCGAACAACAGAAATCGGTAAGCAAAATCCAAGTATTTGATTTCAACATTTTGTATAAAAAGGGAAAAGAGAATAAGGTGCAGACATCTTATCAAGAAAACATGAAAGTGATGCCTCCCTATGTACCATATCCATAGTTATTCGTGAATGGATTTCAAAAGTCCAAAGTGAGTATGTGAAAGACCTAGAGACAAGGAAGCTAATTGAAGAAGTTGAAAACAACAAAGAAGCAAAATCCAAATATTCACAGGGAAAAGACATACTATGATATAAACAAAGAATATAGTTACATAGTTCATCAAAATTCAAAACTCAAGTCCTAAAAGAGAACCATGAGTCCCCAACATCAGGCCATGTGGGTTTCTTTAAAATGTACCACAATATCCGCCAATCCTTCTTTCGGAAGGGAATGAAGATTGATATCCAAAAAGATGTGGTTGAATGTGATACGTGTCAAATACATAAATTCAAGACGGTGGCTTCTCCTGGTCTCCTACAACCCCTTCATATTCCATCCCAATAGTATATTTGTAGTTGTCGATAGATGAACAAAATATGCTCATTTCATTAGCAATTCATCCAAAGAAAAAGCAAGCCAAGTCGCATATAGTTATGTAAAGAATATATTTAAGCTCCATGGGTTTCCCAAGGTTATTGTTAGTGACATGGACCCTAAATTTACCAGAAAATTCTGGAAGGAATTGTTCCACCAAGTTGGGACTTCACTAACTATGGGTACCTCGTACCACCCCCAGAAAGATGGGAAAACAGAAGTAGTAAGCAAATTCCTTGAAGGATACTTGAGGAATTTTGTGAATGAACGAAAAACTCAATGGGTACAATGGATACACCTTGCAGAATGGTGGTAGAATAGTACATATCATACGTCAACATAAATGTCACCTTTTGAAGCCTTATATGGGTACCCACTCCTACAGCAAGAGAATATGCCATCAACAATTTCAAAGTTCCAGCAACAAGAGATTACCTAGAAACATCCAATGAAGTCATCCGCATTTTGAAGAACCATCTTGAACAAGAAATAAACTGCATGAACCAACAAGAAGACTAAAAAAGAACCGAGAATTGGAAGTGGGTGATTGGGTGTTTGTTCGCCTTCAACCGTACAAACAAACTTCACTAAAAAATTCCAAAAGTCATAAACTTGCACCCAAGTTCTATGGCCCATATCAAGTTCTAAAGCGAGTGGGACATGTGGCTTATGCTCTAGACATCCCAAATAAGGGAAAAATACATGACGTCTTCCACGTGTCATGCTTAAAGAAGAAATTGGGCTCAACCACTCACATACAAACTGGATTGTCTATGTTAGATGATGAAGGGAAATTAGTGCTAGAACCAGAATGCATTTTGGAAATTAAAACCAGAACACTTCACTCCATATCAGTCAAGGAATACGTTATCAAGTGGAGAAACTTACCAAATGGTAAAGCTACATGGGAGAATGAAGATTTTCATTCGTGACACCCATCCTTACCAACACTTTGTGGACAAAGTATTCCAGAGAGGGATGACTTGTAATAAAAATTAATAGTTTGTAAACCTAGTTAGTTAGTAATTATTAATTAAGGCAAGCTTGATAGGTCACATTGTTTAAAGGTGACCCTTGATTTGTATAAAAGCTGTATTATACTCTTGTAAATGTGATAGTTCAATAATAAATATATTTCACTTTTGGAAAATCTATTCCATATGAATATGCATTAGTGGGAACACTAATAGATATTGTGTAGTACACATGAAGATGTTTATGCATGTATATGATATTGAATATCGGTAAGAGTAGTGAGGTTTCACATATGCAGTGAGACACTAATGATGATTGTATGACCAGATATGGATGAAGCATGCTTGAAGATGTTGATGATGCTATTGCAAGTGATTAGTAGCATTGTGAAGAGAAGATGGGACAACACATCTATGATTAAGAGGTGGTGGAAGGATTGTGTAGTCTTGGTAAGAGGACAACTGAGTAGGTAACATTAAAAAATGATAATGGAATCCATGTAGGTAATAGTATGTTTATGCTAGTTGCATAAGTGATGAAAGAGGATTGGGTAAGAATCCCTTCAGCCATATTTTAGTCATCATAACTTGTCCCGCATGTGATCTTGGATGCATTGATGTGAATGTTATCTCACCGAGTATGGTGAGGTATGGGGTAGTAAGGGAAATGATCCTTATTCCCTCTAACTATTTAGAGTTTGAATTCATTCATGTGAATGCGTGATATTTTGATACAGGTAGATCTAGTAACAAAATTAAACTTCATTAAATTCATAGAGAATGTAGAAAATTTACAAGAAGACCTGGTAGAATCATCAGAGAAAAGAAGCTCTGATGTAATAATATTATTTGGCATCATAATATTTACTAATAATATATCAATACAAATATATTACAAATGACAGAAATCAAAAGGAATAGGTGGAATTCGAATCAACCCTCATTAGGAAAGCTTAGAAGTTACTAAATCTCCATTTATGACAGATTATTCAACCCAACTCTAGGCTATAGGTCACAAATTGGATAAGTGGGCCAAGACAAGTAATGGGTGACTCAAAATCAACAACTGAATGGATTTTGGGAGAAAAGTAGGGAAGTGGTGTAAGGAAAAATCAATAAACTTTCATAAGACATCCTAGTGCCCTTTGAACATCCTAAAAGCAGGATAAAGAAACCTAAAACTTAGTAAAGTAGGAAAAAAGCATAATAAAGTAGAATAAATCAGATTTTGTGCTTTAGTCCATAAAAGACAGAGTAAAAGAAATCAGAGATGCGCTATGGTGGAAAACATGTCATTAGGTGGTTCAGTTGTAGTCTAGGTATCCAAATAACACATGGAACGAGGTACTAAATACTTAGGAACTTAATAAAAGTGATTTAACCTAATGTCTAGATGAATTTAGTTCCAACACCCCCCCTTAAGCTTGAATGCATGAGTGTATGAAACCAAAACTTAGGCTAGGAAAAAAGGGCCTATGGTCACCCTTTACAATTTATTTATCCAAACAATTAAGGTAAAGAGGAAAAACTCATGGAAAAAACCTCCCCTCTCAATATGGACATGAAAGGTAAACAGAAAAATTTACTTCAGACTGTAAGCAGGAACATAACAACCCAAATAAGGCCAGTGAGGCCAATGCTTGGCAATACAAATATCAAAAGGTACTTTTTTCTTTGTTGGAAGAGGTATTTGATCCCAAGTGTGCCAATAAAGACATTGAAACTTTCAATCTAAAACATGAGAAACTCCAAGAATGTATTCCAACATGATGGAAATGTGATGAGGATCCTTGAAATTCAACCAACAAAAGCGAGAGAAGATCCAAATGACTCTTGATGTGCCTGAGAATTTAAACATTGTGAGGTAAACCCAAGAACTTGAGTTGATGCAGACTTGATATTTGAACTAAATGAGTTGAAATCAACTCCAAATGTGAGGAGAGAGTGTCCAAGAGAATGCATGATGTCTTCAAATTAATTAGCACTGTAAGGAAATGTGCATGTGACCACATAGGAAAAGGGAGAAGGCTTAGGATCAATGAGAGAGAATGCATAAACTCCATAGGTTGATAGAACTTCGAAAATATCCAAAGAATCACTATATAGCACAATAAACTCATGGGAAGAAAGTGGATCATTTCCTAGAGAACTAACTGATATAGGATCCTCAGTAGTAGAAGTATTATAGGAGAAATGTTTAGGATCTTCAAGGAATTTATGAGAATGGGTGACATGATCAAATTCCACCCTTAATAAATTAATTATAATTTTCAAAAACTTATACGCATTTAAATTAATTATTTATTATTATTATTTTTTACCTAAACCTATCCTCAACATCTACTTAATGGTTATTTTTCTCATTATATATTCTTCCATATCTCTTCGATTTTTCTTAAGCTTCAATGATCCCGAAGATAAGTGGAGTGTTCACCTGAAACATGTCGATCATTAAAAACTTATACATGGCAAAGTTCTAGAAATATTAACAATGTCTAAACACTATGGAAAAAATTATTCTAAGAATTATCTAAGCTCTCAAGAAGGTCATGTTTTGAAGAAGATATGCATTATTTTTTGCATGGCCTATTATTGGAGGTCTGATGAAGTTTTTGAAATGCCACATTGCGATCCTTAGATAAAATCACTCCAATCTAGGTACTATGTTCATCATCATAAACTTGATAAAAAAATGTAATATTTCTCATTGAACTCGAGGTGTCACAAAACTACTTCAAAGCCCCAAAGTCCGATTTAAGCCAACAAGAGGTTTATCAATTCAATGTACCCACTTTTGGTCTGGGTGTGCTGTTTGATGTGGACTATTCAACTATGCAGGAGCAATTTTAGTTCTTCACAAAGTCCCTCAAAGTTAGTAAGTTGAAGAGTTAAGTGGATCAGATGATTCTTGAGGCAAAGGTTTATACATCAACCCTTTTTCTTCTTTGTTGCAGTGTTTTTAGGAAAATTTCAAGTAATTTATTTTGATACAAACAAAAAAATATTCTTCAAATGATTTGTGCTTTCCATGCAATGGAACTCACTTCCCCTCACAGAGTATACCACATGCCTCCCACAATCAATAAAATTAGAAATTGTAGGTAAAATGGTGGTTAAGGCCCTTTATGTTAGTTTAAAACTACATAGAAGAAGAAGGGGATATGAAATTTTGCTCATGGAACTAAAACATACAAATTGGTGGCTGATAGAGATGAGGATTTCTCCCAACTATTATTCCTGATTGATATTGTGGAAGATATTCATTATGGTGCCCTGAGTCATAAATTGATCATGTAAATATTTTATCTTGCTTCAATACCAATGGTTGAGAATCTCATCAAGGATTTGAGATTCCCCTCTACTCCAAAATCAACCTACTTTGAAACTGTAGGTTTATGGTTTTTGATCTCTTTTCCATATTTAATACAACTTGGGTGCACTATTATATTGAACTGAAACATACAATGGACCTGAAGAATTCCAGGCTGAAGTAGAATGCACTATTTTAGGCAATATATAAGTGGTGGTTAATAGTAATTTTATTTGAATAATTGGAATGAACACAAATATGCTACTTTCCTCCTCTTCTTTGGTGCTCACAAGGATGGGGTTGCACATAAGATCATGTTTTTTTACAAATCCTTTTATCAAGAAATTTCTTGATATTTATTTTTGATTTCTTCATTCTCCATCATCTTTAGTATATAAGTCGCTTAATTAATAATATTTTACCCTTGTATCAAAATCAATATGGTAAATAATTCACAATAATTCCCCTTGTAGTGGCATTCTTGTTGGCATATTTGGAGATATAATTCTAGTAATATATTCTATTCGGTGTTGGCAATGATGTTCAATTCAACATTAAAGGCCGACTCTAATTTTTCATATCTTCTTAATGATATATAATGATTATCTTTCCCTTTCTTTATTATATTAATTAGTCACTTATATCCCCTTGAAAGAGTTAGTGGAGAGAGTCCAATTGCATATGATCCAAAGCATGATTCTATGCAAGTGGATAGTTGAATAGGGAATAATTCAAAGAGAGTTTGGTACTCATCCAATATTCCTTGAGACTATTTCAGATTGGTCTCCTTCCACCCTAAAATAGGATTTATAGGGAACTCATTTTCGAGAAGGGAGTGGTACCCTTTATCAACACTTCCTTAAAGGAGATTACTTATGATTTTTCAAGGTGCTCTCTTGGATGATAATGGCGTTGGTTTTTTAGGAATGTTTTCTCCTCAAATATATTGGCATTTATATTGATTTCCTCCTCTCCTTTTGATACTCTCTTTATGTCCCTAGTAGCATCTTTCCCTCTAAGCATGTGTAGAACAAGTTGACGAGAAAGGATGTTATGTAGGGTACACACAAGTCATTTTGATTGGTATCCTATGGAGGTGTGGAATCAACTTTTTGACCCTTTGAAAGTGGAGGTCTTGGTAAATAGAGTTGTAATATTTGATGAGATGGGAATATATGGGTAGGATTTAGCCTAAGTTGAGTTAAGAAATAACAAAGGCATTGCGAATCAAACTGATGAAGGCCCTAGTTCCAATGGACATGAATTACCTAAGAATAAAAGGTCCAAGTGGGTAGAGAAGAATCACACACCTAATGACATGTTGGATACAAAATTTGACAAAAGAGTTACCAAATCATAAAGGTGAGAAAATTTTAGGCTAATGGCTCAAGTAATGACAAACAATGACCCACAAATCTTTGAGGAGAGAGTGGGAAAGGATGAGTGGAGAACAATTATGCAAGAAAAACTTTTTTCTTTCGAAAGAAATGAGTCATGGGACTTGATACAATTCTATGAACAAGGATATTACCAAGTGGGCTTATAAGAATAATTATGATTAGTTTTTTGACACATATAAGCCTTCTTTAGTTACTAAGAGATATGGTAAAAATATAAGGATTGACTACACAAAGAAATTTTCACCAATTGTTTAGGATAGATACAATCAATAGGATACTTGCATTTGTTGCACAAATTAAATGGACAATGTATTAGATAGATGTACAGTCTACATTTTTCTATGGTTTTGTAGATGAAAAAATATATGTAGAGAAAGCCGAAGGGTTTTAGGTAGTACACAAAGATAATATGGAGGTTGAGGCACTATATGGTTTCAAAAATTCATCTAGTGCATGGTATTCCAAGATTGATTCATACTTCTAGGATAAAGTTCTAGTAATTAAATCTTTAGATCCCAATCATAGTAATGTTTGTGTAACACGGATGTTTGAATAGTTTTCTAATATTTATATAATCATATTGACCATGAGAAAAATGTAATGGTAAAATAATATGAGCATATACAGACATATTTTGGTATTCTATGATAGTTTCAAAGAATAATAAATAATAATCATAAAAATCTGCTAGTTTCTATTTCTTATCCTACATGTACAATTTTAAATATTTCCATTTGAGGCCATATCAAGTACCATTTCTCTTGTTTTATTTGTTACAATAACCCAAAGAATATGAATGCAACATAAAGTCCTGTATCTTACAAAAGAATATATGTGAGTCTTTTTTTCATACCTCTGCATTTTGATAGAACTAATGTCAATAACCAAAGAAGCCAATTATGCAAGTCCAACTACTAGCTCAACAAGATATTTTGGTTGTGAACTTTTTGTTGTACGATCCCCAACCCTCCTACCAACTATTTCTTTCTATTTTGAGTGTCCATAAATTCTCAATTGATTAAGATCAATTGGTGTTGCAAATAATCAAAATCCTTAATAGCTTTTTGCATAATCTAACGTTTATCTTTTGATAGCGTTAACATTGTCTGGAAAGGTAGAATTAGCATTGTCAAGTAAACCAAAGTAAGCAGAACAAAAAATACATGTAGATATATACATTCTTGTCAAATTTATAAAGTGAATTGACATTTATACTTTCTTCTATTTCAGTCTCCCCTGCTTGGAATTTGTAGAGGATTCCAGAAAAGCAACGACATCTGCATAAAACTGGTGAGTGTTCTCTTGCTCTTTATTTGACGTCCCTTACCCTAATGAAAATTATCATGCTCAAATAATTATCACCATAGCAAGAGGAATGGATTAAAATGCAAGCACGACAATGGAAAGAAACCAAATGTAGGCTCACTGGGTGAAAGTAATAACAGAGATGAAAGAAGATAACATTAAACTAGAGAATTGCCATTTCCAAAAACGTACACATGCTAGAAAAAAATACATCTAGATGACCGTACTTTCATCAAATTTATATTTCCAAAAGTAAATTTATTAAGGATAGGTGTAGTCCTCTGAAGGTCGATTTTGTGAGAAGACAATGGTAAACACAACCATGGTTTACTTCTACATAAACCGATATGTAATAATTTAAGAGAGAAAAATTACATAGATTGGAATTCCACACAGTTTCCTCTTTTGTACACATAACCTCAGAACATTCAAACCCTAACAACTCCATAAATCATACCCTTCTCTGAATTGCACATTCTATCTATATACAATAAGGGTGATTTGTTGAGATCCACTACCCATGTATCGAATCATCCATTTATGGAAAAATCCTATCTAAAACTAAAATCTCTAACTTCATTAATGGCCTTGTTTCTCATGTCAGGAACTACATGACCTTGAAGATGTAATTGCACACCCCCTTGTCATTTGTAGAAAACAAAGGGAAACACTTGGAGCTGCTAATGATGCTGCTATATACTCTCAAGGAAACTTAGCTCGCATCCCAAAGGCACTTAGGCCAAATCGTGATTGACTCTCTCCAACATAGCGACGTGTCTATGATGTATTTTTGTTTATTGACCTTGTATGTGTGAATGTGCTTAGTGAAATAACACATGCTATCAAATAATTTGATTTTACTGAAATTTTCATGCCTATGGTATTGTAGGATTTTTCTAGACTTCCATGACAGAACCAATCTACTCAAATTATTCCCGTGGCTCCAGTTGTTCTATCAATCTCTTGTGTTGGTTAATTTGGTTCTGGTTTCTCTCGCATTGTTTATGGTTCTATTTTAGCACATGCAAGATGAAGTGGTTATAGTGGGACACAATTTACAATAGGGTTGAGTGGCATTGTGCAACAATTGGAATAGTTTAAGAAGAAATGGATTCTCATGCTACAACAACTAATAGGTTGTTACATATTGACTATCATTTAGTCTTATCTTCAACAAATTAGAGAGGATTTTTCATTCCAACTCAATTTTACATGTTGTAGTACAACTGCCATCCATGTTGCCATGGAATATGGAGGGATGCACCATGTTACATATGCCTTATCAATGACTTCGGCCTTTATTATAAGTGCTATTGTTGAAGTACATGTTCTATATGGTTCTAATGTTAGATTTTTAACATTTAATATATATGATCTTAGGATCTTATCTAAGAGAATAACAAGCACAACAATCAATCACATGAGACAATGAACACATAGATTTTCCTTGGGGAAACCATAAAGGAGAAAACCCTGCAACTTCCTCAGAGATAGAATCACACCAAAAGTAAAACCCAAAGACAGTAAGATGATCTCCCGACAACAATAGTCTCTCTCTCTCTCTCTCAGTTATGAGTGGTAAAATCAGCCCCAACTCTTAGGAGAAAGTGTCCAAGCGGATGCAGAATGTCTTCTCTTTACTAGTTCTGTGAGGAGATGAGCATCTGACTAAAGGTAGAGAATCCCTAGGACTGTGGAGAGCGAATGCTTGAGATACATAATCTGATATAGCTTCAGAAATAGCTAATGATTCACAAAATAAAATATCAGAAACCTCATAAGAGGAAACTAACACCAAATCCCCAGCAACAAATTTGAAGAAGAATTGCGGTACTTGATTTTTCACACCGAAATTGGTGAGATAAGCTTCAAGCAGTATTGAAAGCTCTTGAATTTTAAAATTTGAACCAAATAATATTAGATCAGAAAGTAAATCAGATCCAAATAGGTTCACAACAGATCCAAAACTGTGAAATAAAATCAAATTCGCAGCAGCAATTTTGTAGGAGACTTGCGGTACTTGTTTCTTCACACCGTTGATGAGAACATCGACAAGCAATACTAAAGGTTTATGAACCAATCAATATCAGATCAGATCCAAATAATATCATCTCATATCCAATAAGGTTCATATCAGATCCAAAGAAATGGTCAACCGAGACGGTGGATGCACAACTTTCTTCAAAATTCTGAATTTTGGTGCATGCAATCATGCAGGGTTTTTCTGGAAGATCTAGATCATGAAAAGAAAATGTGTCACTCTTATAATCTGATATTTCTTCCAAATCCACATAACCTTCCAGCTTAATCTTCTGATTCGCTTCATACTTGATCCCATAATCAACTGTACCCTTTAGGTACCTTAGAATATGCTTTGCAGCAATCAAGTGAACATGTCTCGGATCCGTCAGGAACTGGCTCAATGTGTTCACAACAAAGCAAATATCTGGTCTTGTATTCGTCAGGTACATCAAGGACCCAATCATCTGATGATACATCATAGCATGAATCGATTCTGATGAATCATTACCCAATAGCTTCAGGTTTGATGCCATAGGTGTGGTCATGGCCTTGCAGTCCATCATTCCGAACCTCTTCAAGATCTCTACTGCATACTTCCCTTGTCCCAGGGAAATTCGATCTACATTCTGCCACACCTCCATGCCTAGAAAGTAGTGCATCATACCCAAGTCCTTCATTTCGAACTTGACAACAAGCTTCCTCTTTGTATTAGCAATCAACCCATCCTCACCATTACAAATAAATAATATACATATAGTAGGAGTATCACTGGGTTCCCTTCTTCAACCTTGTAGTAAGGGTTGGAATCCGCTTTACTCTTGGTAAAGCCCAAACTGGATAGGAAGCTGTCAATTCTGCCATACCATGTCCTGGGTGCCTGTTTCAAACCGTACAGGGCTTTCTTTAACTTACACACATGAGTCTCTCTATCATGTGTCTCAAAACTGAGTGGCTACTCCACATATACTTCCTCTTCTACTAGACTGTTCAAGAAAGTTGTCTTGACATCCATCTGGTGTACTTTCCACTTCATTTTTGCAGTTAAAGAAAGTACTGATTTGATGGTCCTACTGAGTCATTTCTCGATCTTCTTCTTGAGTTTCTTCATTCATGGTTGTATCATGAATTTTGGGTACTTCAGTTTCTACAGGTTCTTCAATAGGGATCTTTCTGGATTTGTTGTAAGATAAGTCTTCGTCAAATGTTACGTCCCTGCTGATGTCAATCTTCTTGAATCCTGGGAAGTATATTGTGTAAGCCTTCGAGCTTTCAGAGTATCCCACAAATATACCCTTCCTTCCTGAAGAATCTAACTTTGTCCTCTTTTCTTTCGGAATGTAAATGTATAGTGGACAGCCAAATATTCTGAGATGATTGACTTCTGGTTTCTTTCCGAAAAACACTTCTTCAGGTGTCTTGTTCTCGAGTACTCTATGTGGAGTACGGTTCTGTACGTACACAACTTTTCTAGCCGCTTTGTTCATATATGCATGGGAATATCTTGATCATGAAGCATTTCCCTTGCAACTTCCATGATCATTCTATTCTTCCTTTCTGCAACCCCATTCTGTTGTGGATTATATGGAGTGGTCAACTCCCTCTTAATCCCTGAATCTCTGCATAGTTCCTTGAATTCATTTGATGTGAATTCTCTGCCATTGTTTGATCAAAAAATCTTGATCTTCTTCTCTGTGTAGTTTTTGATCAAGACTTTCAATTCCTTGAACTTGTTGAATACTTCGTCTTTGTTATTCATGAATTATATCCATGTCTTCCTAGAAATATCATCAATGAAAGAAACATAGTATACATATTCGCTTAATGAATTGGACGACATTGGACTGCATACATCAGAGTGAATGATTTCCAAGATTCCTTTAGATTTGCTTTCGCTACTTGGAAATGTCTTCTTTGTGTTCTTTCCTTTCGCACATCCCTTGCATACTCCTTCATGTTTTGTTTGTATTTCTGGAAGACCTTCAACAACTTTGTTTGCAAGTGGTAGTTCCCTATAGTGCACATGTGCGAGCCTTCTATGCCAAAGTTCATTTGGTCCTACTAAGTCATGAACTAAAGCTTGTTTTGGTTGGCCCTTTAATCTGTATAGTCCTCCCTCTTATTCTCCAATTACTACTGCATCGTCAATAGTCTTTCCTTTTGGCCACATGAGAACTTGGCCATCTATAAATGCAACTCTCATGCCTTTTGCATCTAATGCAGAGATGGAGAGAAGGCTATTCTTTAGTCTTGGTACAAATAGGACATTCTTCATTTTCATAGACTTTCTAGAGTCTAATTTGTAGGAGGATTCTCCACTACCTTTTATTGGATACTGGTAGTCATCCCCAAGTTTCACCTTGTGGGGTGATTCATGTTCTGATAATTTCACAAATTATTCTTTGAATCTTGTCATTTGTTTGGAAGCCCTACTGTCTATAAGCCAATCATTGCTTCCATGTGCGATGTTTCCCGTGAGAGCGGAAATCAAAACATATTATTCATCACTGTCTTGTTTGATTCTCTTCTTGGAAGGCTCATCATCTTCTGCAGCATGAGCATGATGTATTTTCTTGTTTCCCTTCCTCTTGTGAGATCTATCTTTGTTTCTAGGACAATCTCTTGCAAGGTGTCCTCTTTCATCACATGTATAGCTAATGAACTTAGACAAATCTTTGTTAGAATTTCTAGTGTTATTCTTATGGCGAGAGTGCTTACCTTTGTGATGGTCTGTTATGCTTTTCTTGGATTGTACTATGAGAGTTTGATCTTCACTTCCCATCTTTTCTTCCCACGCTAATATTAGAGCTTCTTCTCATGAGCACTCCTCCCACAGTCTACTAAACTTGACTAGCTTCTTTCTGGCATAAATCCCTTGAATGAAAGAGTCCCATGCCCTAGTGAGACCATTTAGGGTGGTCATCATAATTTCTGCATTCTCTACTTCTTCATCTACCGCTTCAAGCTGTTCCTTGATCTGAGAGACCCTTGTAAAGTAAGACTAGATGGTCTCCTCATTCTGGATCTTTACATTCTTCAATTGGTTTCTCAGAGTCATCTCCTGGTTTATGTTCTTCCCTTCAAATAACTTGGTCAGGGCATCAAACATCTCTTTAGGTGTCTTTAGAGAGGAATTAGAGAGAATTTGAGGTCAAAAATGGGCCTCAAAAGGACCAAAATGTACTATAAAAATCAACCAATTACATTATAGTAGATGACATCACCCCCCATGGTTGAGGTGGCATTGCATGAGTTAAGAATGCTTATTTGTCACATTTTCTATGGTGGATGAAAATCCATAGTTAACCAAGGTAGTGGTACAAATACTTTTAAGTCATAAAGTGAAGTACTCACAATAAAAGTCATTTCACACTTTCTCATAAAATAATATTATTGTCATTTTCAAGTAAAGTACCCATAATTCATAAAAATGTCTTTTCACATTTTTTTATAAAATAATATATTGTCATTTTCATGTTTTTTAAGTTTAAATTATATATTCACTCAATTGTATTTAATATCATAATGTCAAACTAATATATATATATATATATATATATAATCTTGTACTTTTAAAATAAATTAAATTCATGATTGATATTTATATGAAAAAATATGTTAGTTATGCATATAAATTAAATTCATTTTTGTTTAATTTTATTTACAAGTTCAAGACAAATAAATGTTAAAGGACAATAAATTTTTGGGAATTTACAATGAATCTTAGTCACATCATTCTAGAGTTATTTTATTAATTTTATTTATAGTCAATTTAGAAAAGTAACTCAACCATGGTTATTTATATTGTGCATAAAAAGTAGTGTAGGAGGTGAGTTGTTATATATACCTACCCCATAAAACCCCTAACTCATAATATTTTAATATATCTTATATTTTTGTAGTACATCTCTTAGGAGGCCCATTTTTGACCTCAAATTCTCTCTAATGTGACTTGATGTATGATATGATCCTTGATTGAATCAACAATAATCCTATTAGCCATGACCAATTTCTTCTTGTCTAAGGCCTTAGCCTCATCTCCCTATGGAACTGGAACCTCTTCATTGATGTAAGAGTGCAACTCATTTTCTTCCAAGACCAGGGAGATCCTATACTTCCAAGCTTGGAAGTTATCAACTCCCTCAAGATTTTTATCAAGCTTGGTATGATGAGACATATTAACAGAGAACCTAAAATGGAAATAAAAAATATTTAGATCTTACCAGGTTAAGATGTCTGAACTGGATCTAGAGTTGAATTTCTATAGAGCTGGTTTTCTGGTTTAGGAGCAGATCTAGGGTTTGAATTTCCCAGAGTTCTACCCAACCAAAAAATTTGATCTTGATCTCTAAACTTTGATTTTGGGGAGGAGATCAATCCAGGCTTGGGATCACTCGAAAATTCCACTTCTATGGAAAGCCCTAATTTCCTGTAGTAGTGTCGGGTCAAAAACTGAAAATGCTCAGAATCAGATTTTGCTTCGATAGAAAGATGCTCCGTAGAGAGGAGATTCAGCCCAACCTCTTTTTTTTGAAAATATGTGGAGAGAGATCCAAAAAGTAGGAATCCCTAGCTTCAGCAACTGCATAGTGTCTTCTTCTCAGGTTAGCTCTAATACCATGTTAGATTTTTAACATTTAAGCTATATGATCTTAGGATCTTATTTGAGAGAATAAAAAGCACATCAATCAATCACATGAGACAATGAACACAAATATTTTCCTCGGGGAAACCATAAAGGATAAAACCCGAAAACTTCCTCAGAGATAGAATTAGCACCAAAAGTAAAACCCAAAGACAGTAAGATGATCTCTCGACAGCAATAGTCTCTCTCTCTCTTGTCCCATCTTCTTCTCTCTCTCTCTCAGTTATGCGCTACAACCGAGTGTGAGTGAATATGAATGAATGTGTGTTAATTAGAGAGGCTCCCTATATATTTATACTAATTACTGACTTGACAATAACTGACTAGGGCCGACTTCTCTAGGAGAGTCTAATAACCCTAGGGCCCCACAACTGCAGGGACTTTAACCCTTGATAAATAAGGAGGGTTACACTCTATGACTTTACATGACTTGTTTACATTATTGAATTTCCTGATAGGAACATCGAGGCATGACATGACTCAATTACATTACAGATACTTCCCGGAATAAACATCAGGGTATAATACATAAGATATACAAGTGAATACATTTCGAAGTTACAAATACAACAACATCTAATTCTCTCTAGGTGAGAGTCTTTTTGTCGAGAGTAATATGTTTTCAAGTATGGAAAATTTGTTATTTGTTGGCAATAAAATTATCACTTTGTGGTTCATGAAGGATTCTAAATCCATGGTACGACCTTAAAATCCAACAGTAGAGCGACTTGGTTCTAGTGGACAAGATCCCTCTCTAAACATAGGGGAAGCATTGGACAAGTATCAAGTTGTGTCTCAAAAGGTAATTTGATTAGATGTGTGTGATTGTTTTTCTTAGAAGGTAGTTTGATCAATTGTTTGTGGTTATGATATACGTTTTTATCTTTCAAGTTTCTATGTAGTTTCACATGACATCCAATAGAGACATTGTAAGTGTGGGTTAATTTTTGTATGGCCTTAAGGAAAAGTTGCACATGGGTTGATAATTGAAAAATAATTTGTAAATCTGAGATGAATTCCTTTACCAAAACATTTGAATAAATATGCATAATATCTATTCTTTGGTAGGTGAAAGAGTGAAAAATCATGTAGATAGGTGAACTAGTTTTCAATAATCAATTATAATCATTGTAGTCTTGATGAAACTACTCGAAATTCCCATTCTATATGAGGATACTCTTGAATTTTGTTACTATTGGGCTGCCCATTTGTTTCTCAATGATGAATATTGATTAAACTCTATAAACGGACGACTAAAGGTCATATTGGTGTCCTAATTTAAGGATTTCAGCTGAAAATGTTTCCCATGGATGGAGTTTACCATCACCAGCTGAATTGGAATTTAATTTATATATATTTTTGCATTGTAGAAGGTTTGTTTTC
Organism: Pseudotsuga menziesii; assembly: GCA_001517045.1. Lineage (NCBI taxonomy): Eukaryota > Viridiplantae > Streptophyta > Pinopsida > Pinales > Pinaceae > Pseudotsuga > Pseudotsuga menziesii. The sequence continues at coordinate 26,777 of LPNX010792336.1, read as the reverse complement.
TCATGTTCTTTTCCTTGGCAAATGATTAACATTTTGCAGTTGGAGGCAACAATCTCAAAGGGTGCCATTGGTCACGAAATTCATCCATAGTTCCTTTCATATAAATCATATTTTACTATTATTGTAATCAAATTCTCATAATATCAATTAATTTTAACTTTTAAATGAGCAATGAATTAAAAAAAAAAAGGTGTTTTCTAGGGAATTTTCTCAAAGATTCCTAATATTATTTGCAATGTATAAGTATATATAAGGAAACTTTGGCAATATAACAAAAGGTTTGACATAATTTAGTAACTACCACATCTCTCAGTATATTATGAGTTTTAGTCTTATATTTGTTCAAATTTATGGGTGTAGGTTTTTAAAAGATTGTATGAGAATCCATCAAATATCTTACATGTTTCCATCCATATCATTGTTTTGGTGGCCATCCATGATGTTTGCAAACAAGTCTTGAAGGAACTCATAAGTTGGGTATGATTTTGTCATGATCATCTTCTATGAAATTTTTGTTTTGAATAATAGTGTATGTATTTATTGATTGCAATTAGTATACATTCTTAGGATATCATATCTATATCTTTAATAGTATTAGAGTTTTATGGGAGGAAATATAACAACTATAAATAAATAAATATATCATAAAATGAATGCTAACATCAAGCATAATAAATCAATATGTCATAACATGATACAATCCAAATAATCATATCATGATAATAAACCTCTTTCTTGTGTACATCATTGGGATATTCTATAAGAAATATAATCCCAACTACATAATTTAAAGAGGGTACGTCTATATTTGATTACATTAGACTTCGTAGAATAATTTCCTATGTCCTAGACAATGCTGCATCGCATGGTTTTTAATGAATGCAAGTTGATAATTGCATTCTTGATCCATTAGGGTTGTCATTGTTAACCATATTAAATATTTTTCAGTATCTCCTTTTGCATACTTAGTCTAGGGAATGAAGATGGTGTCATCCATTTGTCTTGCTTCTGCTCCAAAATGATAATGAATTACGTTCAAATTCAAAATATCCATGCAACTCACCAGTTTCTTCTGGAATCATCTTTGTATTGTTGCTTGTACTAATGATCCCATCAATAGGAACAAACAAAACCACAAAAGCATCGTTTTCACCTTTAATTCCTATGTATAGATTTGGATTTGAACCTAAGCAATGATGTAGGTTAAATCTACTATTTCAAAGTTCTTTGCAAATCACCTTTTAGTTCCTCAATCATCTGTTTTATTGGCCATAATAAGGAGATCATTAATGTAAAATATTGGGATCACAATATCATGATATTGCCTATTTTAAGCATAGTTTTGGAATTTTAAATTCATTGCATGTATAGTGCTCTTCTATTTTTGCATTCTATGCTATATGAACTAGTTTCAGCTCATACATCACCCTTTTGAGGTCACACACTAGATGCTCTTTTCCTTTTTTACACAAATGCTTGGTTCCGATATATGTTTAATTATAAATTCCCATTTATATATGCATCTTTTAATATCAATGTGATAAATGATCTCCTTGAAACGAGTTGCCATGAATCTGGTGTGTTCATTTATGGCAATACTAGAAAGGTTTCTTCAAAGTCACATTTGTAATGATAATTAGTCCCTTGTTGAAAATTTACCACTAGTGCACCTCTCCCAAGGGAATTGAAAATGGGTACCTACTAGCATGGAACTAGCTAAATGCCCAACAACATTGGCGACAATTGTTTGAGCTAACCCCTTAAGACAATTCCTGGTTTTCTTGTCCCATTATTTTTTTCATGTGAATATTCAAATGGAATAACTTCATATGAATTCATAAATGGTGTCACATAGAATTGTTTTTTTCTACTACAGTGGCATATGGTTGTAACAACTATGTCTCAAGTTTGAACTGGTAGCTACTTTCCTTATTTAAGTCTACAAGGAAAGTGTTCCTTTCACTTGAGCATATATTGTTCTCTCCTTGGTGGATAGAAAAATTGATTCATGTCTTTCTTAATGAAAAGGGATGCCATGAACACAATTGTAACTATAAGAAAGGATAGGGTAGAATGTGGCAGTTTTGATGAACCATTACAAACTAGGGAAATGACTTAAAATAGGAAGAAAACTATGGTGCAAGATCTTACTAGAAATATGAAGGATAAATAAGTCAAGTTTTCTCATCAACTTGTGATCCGAATCCCCTCAACCTCAATTTTTCTCCTCACATGTGTAGTGTTCCTCCCTTATAAGGAAGCGCTAACTAATTTAAATTCTAGATTTTAGATGTAATCTTAGATGTAATATGGCTCAGTTAGAGCCTCCATTATAGAATTTTTTGCAAAATACATATTTCGATTGCACTACTTATGAATTAATAGCATAAACATAGATATAGTTTATAATTTATCCTAGTTCTATTTTTTTTCAAATATTGCAGCATAATCATAGGAAACACATTTCAATTTCATACAAAAATTAAATCTATACAAAATTTATGTTATGCCTGTAGAATACCTGGATTTTATAGGCTGTACATAGCTCCCTTTAGTTCCCAGAGTTCTTGTAGTTCCCTTTTGACCACTTAGCAACTGAACTCACAAACCACCCTGCCGACTAGCTCTTATTGTGATGGCCCTAGGAAACCAATATATTTCCTAGCCCCCAATCCCACAAACTGATACTCTCAAGAGAAACTTCCTAAAAAACCTTTATTTTTAGTTTCCCACCTCCACAAAGCTTCGAGTTTCCCCCCTCCCCAGTATTCCTCCTTTTCAAAATAATACTAAGTCTAATTCTCCCCCAAAAGATATTCCCCCTCAAATTCTTCATAATACCTTTTCTATATACCATTTTCCTCCTCCTTTCCTTTGGGCTTACTCTAACACCCTCCACCTATTTTCGCAAAACCCAAAATCATTAACTGTATTCCATTAATCAAGAGTAAAATAATAAATAAATATAGTTTTTAAATTTGGTGTCTCTCACATAGATCAATAATATTAGTGCACTTCAAGTTAGTCTTACTGAGTTGAATTCAAACATTTAATTATTCTAGGAATGACCATCTAATGGTTTTTACAATACTTGTTTAATCAATGCTAGTTTTATTCACTATTTTGTATTAAGTGTTTTTAGAATAAAATAATATATAATATTTGACCTTTCACGATCAGATAATATATGTCTTAATTGTTTACCAAAAAGAAGTCTAAGTCTAATTCGACAATAATGTCTTAGCTTGTAAATGAAGTTTAATAATCAAATCAATTTAATAAATAATATTTTAAACCATTCCATCACATACATTAGTTGAACTCATTAATATAATTTTTCGTTTCCATTTTTAACATGGAAACAATATGGATACTTAATAATTTATTAAACAATCACTTTAACTTGTGTTTATACAATAATAGTTATGACAAGAATATTAATATTATTAAAAATATTATTAATTAAATTAAAATTAGTAATAATAATAATAATAACAAAAATCATTATAATTATTCATTGAATGGAAATAAAATCATAACATGAACATAACACCAACTATTTGTAAACAAAACACCTTCAATAGTTTAAACAATACAATAAACCTCTTAAATAGAAGAATACTATTGGTTTATACTCAACAATGACTATGTTATTACAATAATTCACTTGTAAAAATTCTATTTGATGACACTAATTAATTACCAATGCATTGCTTATTTATCATTAATGAATACACTAGTTGACCTATTTACACATATCTACATGAATCAAACATTCATTTTTCAAAATTGATCAAAGCTTGACTAACTATTATCCGTAATAACATTACAATCATTTAGCATGTTAAGTATTTATCACACCAATACTAGCGTATTTGGACAAGGTATGTGTGTGTGGCCAAAGTACGCATAGATGATATACATACTATAATAAACATCATCTCACCTATGAATATAAACTAACTAACAAAATAATAATCGTTTGTGCAAACAAAACAATCATACATACAATACATGACGATCACATATATATAACCAAATTATTATACAAACACAATCATTTAAGCATCATCAATCATTAAAAATTAACCAATCATGTTATAAGATCATTATACTTTAGGTTCACAATAGCTAATTAACCAATTATTCTTAAGGGAAAGGTACTTACTACCACTACCTTCATGTCATAAACCCTTAACCACCAAACAATACTAGCTAACATGTCCTCCCATCCTATCCTACTTCTACATCCTCCCTATCCTCCCTTTGCTAGTAATGATGTGGTTTTGGATTCATAGTGGTAGCGATAACCCTCAGAGTGGTAGCGTCGACTAAACAACAAACCTAAACTCTTCTAGAAGACATCTGACCATCATCATCACACATCTAGCGGAGTACGACTTAGCATAACCCTCCCACGACCTCAGGTATCGTAAAAAATATGGTGGGAAATACTTCCATCCCTCTTTACATACCGGGTATATACCCCATCAAAATCATGGTACGTTCTTATCGAGATTATATGAATGTGTCATTGTATGATCAGTTCGATTAATAAGGTTTTCTGCATAACAAGTAATATTCCACACATCATAACAAGGACCCGATCTCAAATCATACACTTATAGCAATTTCTATCATTCGACCATTAATCGATCATCATCATCATTAGTTTGTATACAATTTAATTTTTCACATGTGTATATGACATTCAGTAAATCATTTTCCAATATCATAAAAACAGTATCCATGTACCACATCATATCTTTCTCATCTTGTATATGGAAGGAAAATATAAACATATAATTGTCATCACTAGAGAAAAAGAAATGATAATCATAACACATGGTAATAACATATAATCAGGTCCATCATGTCATAAAATATAGTTTTCTCGGTTGAGCTGAGTCCACCAGATAATAAGAAAATAGAGCATTGCATGTCAAAATAATAAATATGTCTAATCAAAATATGGGGCATTACATACACCCACCCTTTGAGAAACTTAGTCCCGATTTTATGGTCAAAATAGTGAGGGATAATCCCAACGCATGATCTATGCATCGTCCCAGGTAGCATATAATGTGTTATACTTGTCCCATGTCACGTCCCCTCTCTCCTTGAAGGAGAAACACGACCTCATCTGGTCTTTCTGAGACCACACTGTAGCATCCCTGCTACTTTGAACTGCTCTGATATACCATGATGACCATGTACCCAGTGCCCATAAACCTGAATGATATGTGGAATAATTTAAAATTTCTTAAAGAACCTCTATTCTTCTCTTTCTCTCTTCCTAGAACACCGTCGTGGGTCATGTTCATCCGTTTACATTCATTCTCAGGCTTAGAAACCACTGTAATAGTCGTTCCGCAGCTTACATATCCACTTTGCAACTAGAAAAGTCATTTCTGCACTGAAACTGACTTTTCCGACTTTCGCCTTCTGGCCTTCCGCCTTTCTGATTTCTGCTTTTTTACCTCAAAATGTGGAAATCCACGAAACAAATACTTGATTCTTTAGTTTCCCTCTTTACGACTTTTGCTTTCCGACCTCAGAATGCAGAAATCCACGAAACAACGACTTTATCTTTTGGTTCCCTGACTTTTGGCTTCCGACTTTTGACCTCGGACTTCAGACTTCGGGGTTCAGAAATACAAGTTTTTTCCTTATCCTTTTTCTGTTTTTTTGACTTCCACCTTTCGACTTCCGCCCTCCACAGCAGACTTCGGGAATTAGAAATCCAACGTTTTCTTAGGATTTTTTCTGTTTTGCTGACTTTTGACTTCCGAATTCTGCTCTCCACATAGGACTTCGGGAATTAGAAATACAAATTTTCCTTAGGAGTTTTGGCTCTTTTTCTGCTTCCAACTTCTGCAGGAGGATCCCGGGTGCGGAATTCCAATATTCTGCCTTGTTTTCAACTTTTCTTTCTACCTCCCTCCTTCCACCTTCCGCAGGCGGATTTTGGGGTGCAGAAACACTTAAGTCAAATGCATTCTGACTCAGTAACCAGGCTTCTAGCCTCCTTGATCATAAGAAAAAATTATTGAAGAATACAAGGCATATATAGATGCAAATGCATGAACATTTAATCAACCGTAAGCTCTATTGAAAACATTAACAATCATTCATCATATTCAACATATTGATAAACAAATACATTGCAGAAATAATACAACTTAATACTTATCTTTGAAGATGAAGTTGTCCCGCAACTAGCTATGTCGCTGCAATGTTCCACCCAACCATAGGCTAGTTGTGTTCATCAATCTCCTAACACAACTGCCACCCTCGAGCTGGGCATGATTTCGACAAGGAACTAGGAAACAACATATTCACACACAACCATATCATATCACACACAACCAAGCCAACCTTTAGTTGGGTTTATCAGACTGTCCAACCAAGCCAACACACATTTGGGTTTATCAGGCTACAGGAAATCAAGCCAAACACTGTTGGGTTTATCAGGTTACACAGCCAAGCCAACTAACAGTTGGGTTTATCAGATTGAAAACAGTCAAGCCAACACATGGGTTTATCAGGCTACACAGCCAAGCCATCTCACCGCTAGGTTTATTAGGATACTCAGCCAAGCCATCATTCACACTTGGGTTTATTAGGTTTCCCAGCCAAGGATCACACATGGCCAAATGCACAACAAGACACAACCAAGCCAACTACCCGTTTGGTTTATCAGGATGCTCAGCCAAGCCAATATCCAATTGGGCCTATTAGGCTGCCCAACCAAGCCAATATCCAATTGGGTATATCAGGATATCATCCAATCCAATCTCCTTTGGGTTTATGAGGTTGCTAAGGTAGAATGGATAAGCTAGTGGATCATTCAAGAGCTAGGGACACCTCCACAAGATCTATCTGGTCTGGAATCCATAATACCTACACACCCAACACAAGGAAGCATCCCCTTCTCTACTCCAAAGTCCCTTGGGATATGGATTCCCTTCTAGTGCTCTTCAGGGTGTTCATAGAAGATTCACTAGCCACTCTTATATTTTCGTGGGGTTCCTCTCTACACTAGCTTTATCAATCCCATTCCTCATCTCTTCCACTCCTAATTCTTGCATACAATTCAGACCCAAACCAGGGTGCATATCACAACAAACCACAAGGAGACACAACAACATAGGGCTCCACTCTGTAACACAGACAATAGGTTTGCATACCACTCTGTAACATAGGAGAAACACTGCAGAACAACCTGTTCCCTGACTGAAGAGAGTGAACAACAAAACCATCAATGAATGACAATGACCAACTATCCCCATAATGAACGCCGAGGAACAACAAAAACTTCCCCCGAGTGAGGGAAAGACGGACTGGCACGCATACTCGTGCTTACTTTCTTCAAAAGCAAGAATGTGGCTTCCCCAGACTGTAGGCTGCAGGTTGCAGGCTTGCTTAGACACAAAATATGACTGCCATACCTCGTACTTCCCAAGGCATTAACTGCCTCAACTGATCCTCTGGAAGAATTGAATGATTGAGTACAAAGGACGAATAGGGTAGACAAACTTAACGAACGGGTAACTTTGTCAGATCGATAGTCAAAATATATCGATGATGCACATCAATTCTGCTGGGTGAAGATGCATGATTTAGAAAAATTTTGGTGTACGTGGAATTCTTATGAAATATGCTTCACCAAATTTGAAGTCCACCATTGATTTGTTGGCGACACAGATCCGATGGTACACAAAAATGCCGTTGATTCAACTAGCAAGTTGTTTAACATCAGGGAGCAGGTGCACAATTTTTATCCAAAAGGATTTGTTCCTAGCTTGAGTCTGCTTGGTTGAGTTGGAAGACAGATCAACGAAGGTTTTTCCGCTGATTAGACTGGGTTTTGTGAGGATTGGACCCGCAATATCTCAGTTGGCATCTCCTTGGATAACTCCCTCTCCCTATTCCTTGTAAAATCATTCCCTTATCTCTTTCACGTTGCAATGCATAGCTAGTTGTGGTATTTTAATAAATTGTAGATTTACATGATATTCCAAAATGTGCTGTGCTTGACCAACACGAGAAACCATAGGCATCGATCCTGATTGCCTATACAAAAAACACCAAATCAATGGAAGGGCCTTGGCCTTGAGCTCCTTGCCGTAATTCAAATACAATATATACATCATGTACAATTTTAATACCATGGGGTCAAAACTGGGGTGTTACATTCCCCTCCCACTTCATTAGCACTGTCCTTAGTGCTTTACAAAATTGAACAAAAATAGATGTGCCAATCACATGGAATCCTCCAAATCCCATGTAGCCTCTTTCGGACCATAGTTATTCCACTACGCCTTTACCTATCCAATGAATCCATTCTGGAGCACTGTGACCTTCCTGTCGAGGATGTGCAATGGCTCAATTTGGAACTCTCCTTCGGTTTCCACCTGAATCACATCCCAATTTATCACATGGTTATGGTCATGTACATAGTTCTTAGGCAAAGAAACATGAAAAACATTATGAGCTCTAGTGCTAGTAGGAAAAGCAAGTTTATATGCAACTGGCCCTATGCTTTCAAGAACATCAAAAGGCCCACAATATCTAGGTGACAACATGGCACAACTTCGAAGCTTCAAGGAACTCTTCCTTTCCCTCACTCTAAGGTAAACATGATCGCCAACACTAAACTCTCTATGCACTCTATGCTTATCTGCATAGCTTTTCTGTCTATCTTGGGCTACTTTCAGGTTCTGCCTGATCTTTGCAACCTCTTGCTACATTTCCTTCAACAATTCTGGACCGAGCACAATCCTGTTCACTAGATTATCCCAAGTTACCAGCATCCTACACCTTCTTCCATATAAGGCTTCATATGGACTCATTCCCAATGATGCTTGCTTTCCATTATTATAAGAAAAATCTACCAAGTGTAAATAATCCTCCGGCTTAGATGGTTTTTCCATAACATAGATACGAAGCACGTCTTCAAGCACCCAATTCACTCTCTTTGTCTGTCCATAAGTCTGAGGATGGTAGGTAGTGCTGAAGTTCAACTTTGTACACAAATATGCAAACATAATTTTCAAAAAATTGGAAGTGAACTTGGTATCCCTGTGAGAAATTATTGCCTTAGGAAATCCATGCAATCTGAAAAATCTCCTTCATGAAGATCTTTGCAATGGAATCAGCCTTATAGGTGGACTTAAACAATACAAAATGTGATTCCTTTGTCAACTTTTCCACGTCAACCATGATGGAATCATGTTGTCTAGCTGTCATTGGAAATCCTGTAATAAAATCCATGGAAACAAATTCCCATTTCCATTCTGGGACTGGAAAAGGCTGCAATAACCCTACTAGGTGTTGATTCTCAACCTTCACCTACTGACATTTCATGTACTTTGCAATATACTCAGCAATGTCATTTTTCATTCCTGGCCAAAAGTACTACGTTATGGCTGTAGCGATTGTCTTCTGATATCCTGGGTGACCAAAATATGGAGGTTGACGGATTTCATCCTCAATTCTGCTACATTTGCAATATAATTCTATTCTTATAAGTAAGAAGTTCATCTTCTTCCATTTTATATCCCTCATACTTCCTTTCAAGACTTTGCTGCTACAACTTGTCCTTTATCTGCACATACATTTCATCTTCAACAGTATGATCAACAATTTGCTGTCTCAAATTTGGTTGAAAAGTACTAAGAGATGCCACATGCATTTCATGCACCTTCCTGTCGAGTGCATTAGCCACTTTATTTATTTTTCCTTTTATGTGTTTGATTTCAAAATCAAACTCACACAAAAACTCCAGCCATCTAGCTTGCATGGCATTTAGATTTAGCTGATCAAACAAGTATTCCAGACCACAATGGTATGTCCTTGTTAACCCAAAAATCGCACACATAGGTCTCAATGGCCTACACCACCCAAGGACACCATCTCACAACCTTCATATCACTCCATAAGACCCTCCATTGGACCCCCACAACTCCAAAATAGCCCAGGGATGAAGAAAAAGGGCTAAAAATCCCAAAAAGGAGCCCAAAATAGCCCCTTAGGAGCTAAATCCCTAAAAAAGGGGTTAAAACCCTAAAAGGGGCTAAATTTAGGGTGAAAGGGGCTAAAGGCCCAAAAAAGGGGCTAAAGCCCTGACCAAGGGCTTAAAACCCTAAAACCCCTTGGAAAAGCTATAAAAGGAGGGTGGGGGGTCACTTTCGAAAGACTTCTCCCTTGCATATTGTTATGCTGCCCGTGGATGCCTTGAGACACAGTTTCCTCTCAAGCCACCCACACTCCTTCCATCTCCATTTCCATTTGAGCCATTGCTCCCCAACCAAGAGAGGTGCTCCCATGAGCTAGGGCATGGTGGCCCATTTCCACCCAAGAGAAGGTTTTGTTATTGACATTGTTTTTGCAGGTTCTCCAGTAGAGCTTAGGTTTGTTTGCAGGTTTTAAGGAGGCGGAAACCTAACCCATTTTATGCAGAGGGGTTCACCAAAGCTTCGTTTTCTTCTTTCTGCCATTAGATTTAATTTACTGTTCTTGCCATTTACTTCATCTTGTTTAAATTAGCTTAGCTTAGTTTACTATTCTGCTTTTGTTATTTCCATTTTGTTTTTTCTGCATTTACCATTAGCAGGAACCTACCCTTTTTCCCTATAGGCATAATATTCCTGCCCCTATAGCAGGGAGAAATCCTTGCTACAGAACTGGCGACCATACCAGGTCGATCCCACAGGATCCCTGGGCCAAACTTTTTATTCTCAAGTTTTTAAAATTTTTGCCCTAGTTTTTCAGAAATTTCATGTTAAATCCATCTTAGATTCTTGTTTATTTAAATTTCTAGTTATTTCTGAGCCTCCTTAAGGCCAATCCAAGCCCATTTTGCCATAGTACCAGTTACTGTTGGCCATTCATGGTTTGCAAATCACTCAATTGTGCAAAAACGGTCGAATCGAATTTTTGAAAATTCACCTGTGTTTGGGATTGTTTTCTACCCAAACAATTGAGCCACTTGCGAATATGCTCATGCATAGGGATAAAAGGGTCCATTTATGAAGTGGGTTTTCAACCGTTTGAGGTAATTCCTCACGGTTTGATCAGAATCCACTTCGTAAAAACATGACTTTTACAGGTGTGTGACCCAATTTAATTTCAGTTTCTGTTTTTATTTTCTGCAATTTCTTTCATGAACAATGTGTAGATGTTAAGTAAATAATTATGGCTTAATAAAATGAATCTATTCTAACTAAAATCAACTTAAATTCAACCATCTTGCTTCCCCCTTCCCCCTCTACCCAGTCATCACCCTCAGGGGTATTCTGGGATACAACGAAGGGCAAGCTCGTATAGATCTAGGCACTCCATGATATTGTTCCAAACCACTAAACCAGGTGACTTGGAAGGTAGAGGGGGTAGAGAAGGAGGGATTCTCACAGCGCTAAGCATCCTCCTCGTTGACCAACCTAGCATTCGGGAGGTGACCTGAGGATCTACAGATGGGCTCAGTCCCATTGTGTTGAGAGCCCAACACCTTCTCTTGGTTGAAGAGGAATATCATTGTGAGGCAGACATCTAGTTAGGCCAGCAAACGTTTAGGGTTAATCACTGTACTTGTTTACGATTTCTGTTTATTTATGCTTGCATACACAACCACAATGACATGAAATCTACCATGATGAATTCATAAACCATATTGCAACAACCAAATACCAGAAAAAACAACCAAACAAACACACCATGCCAATTAATTAACCCAACTCAGTTCATGACGCTGAGTGAGCCTTAAAATCTACTAATTTACACTAAGTCAAAACAACTCTGCAGTCTTTGAGGACATAAGTCCCTGACTGCTTCAACTATGGGAAGTACTTGGGATTTGCCCAGAAACTCATTGTGAGGAGTACCACAGGAACCCCAAAGTAGCTGGCCGTTGAGAGGAATTGCTAAGCGAAACGGGCAACGACCCCTTCCGATTGAGTAGAAGCACCTGTGAGGAACAAGCCAAGCACTGTCTTCTGGGAGTCTTGGTGGCCGAGATACCACCTTCAGCCAATAGGAAGCCACTGAAACTGGGGTCCAAATCTCATACCCACCAATTTCATACACAAAATCAAACACAATTGATCCTCCACGCTCTTCCTCATGCCTGAGAGGCGAACCACCACCGTTTGGAACACTCGATCAACACCGTTGAAGTCATTCTCAACGATCTCCCACACCATCAGAAGGCCACACAACCTCTAATTCTGATTCAGACCCATATCAGTTTGAACCAGACCTCCACACCGCACCATCAAGCCCCATGGCTAGTGCAAACCCAGATCCATTTTTCGACCTAACCTTAGCAAGTGGACCCATGTCCACATCACAACCTGTCACTCACACTTTGGAAAGTGGCCCAAGCATATTCATGTAGACTATCATAAGCCAACTGCCACCACCCATAGTGACTAGCCAAGCTGGCCCAGTGGTAACACACGGGGGGGCAGTGGCCCCTCGACACACACTACCCCTCTTGCCACACAGGGGGGCAGTGCACCGTCCACCTACATTGCCCCTACTGTCATACATGGGGGCAATGCCCCCGCCACCCATACTGCCCCCCACATAGCACTTGGGGGCATTGGACCATCTGTAATGGTGCCACCGCAAGCACCCCCAGTCATGCAGATGCATTATGCACCTGCAAACCCCACCACCATCGCGGCCCCGTCCCACATTAACTTGGGGTCAAATCTACCCTTCATGGTCCATCTGAACTTGCCTGATTTGGATAGATTAACAAACGACCCCATCCACCACCAAGCTTTTTGGCCACCCATGCCAACTAAGCTGCCATCAGACATCCCCAAGTTTGAAGGCAAAGCCAGGGAATGTCCCCAAAATCACATAATGACATTCCATCTATGGTGCTCATCCAACAACATTGTAGATGACTCCATCAGGCTGAGGCTGTTCCAACGCAGCCTTACAGATGCCGCGACCAAATGGTACATCGAGCTGCCACAAGCCAAGTACCCCGACTTCAACTCCCTAGCCTTCATGTTCCTACAGTATTTCCAACTCCCCGTTAGATATGACAAGGGGGTGGAGATCCTGTTATCCTGTCGCCAAAGCACCGCCACTCACATAACTGACCATATCCATGAGTGGCGGCGACGCCGTAGCTTATGCAAAATCCAACTAGACGACAAGATCTTCTTGGATTGGTTCCTTAAGAATTTTCTCCCGCCCATCACAAAGGACATCACATTTGAACGTCCCCAATCCAAAGAAGAGGCCATACTGAAGGCCCAACAATTTGACCTCATCTATGCCCAGTCTGGATACCTGTATACCGTCATTCCAGACGCTCCCCGTCCAAGTACCCCCTACTGCGATGCACCGGGGGCATCCCATGCTACAGACGGCATCATAGGGTCGGTCTCCCAATAGCCACAGCCTCGACTGACACCACCTTCCATTACACCACAACCAAGCAACATTGCTAATGTTGCTTACCAAAACCAAGCTCTGGACTATGCTAGAATGATGTCCCAGTTTGGAGCAATAACTTCCTATGCACAACCTACGCCACCGCAGTAGGCTTAGGCCATGGCTTGGCCAACACAATAGTATGTGGGGTGAATGCCCACATTTATGCCACCACCACCCCCATAAATCTATTATGCACCACCAATGCAATCGGTTCAATCCCCCACCCCCGCTCCACCCGCTCCGTTGTGACAAGTTTTCGCACAGCAAAACCGTCCCAACCAGCCTGCCCCCAACAATAAACAAGGGAAATCTAGGAATAACCGGCCCCACAACCAAGGCAATAACCAACTGCAGGGAGACGGTCAATAGCCGAACCCTCCCAACAATGTCGCGACAAACCAGCCAGCCCAAAACCCCCCATGACAGAATGCACCAAGATGCAACGCTCTGTTGCGCAGAAACCAACCATGTACACTCTGTGATGTTTATGGGAATTACACATTCGAGTGTCCTTTCATGGGTCAAGCTAAGCAAGCCATTCAGAATGAGGTCCAACAGGCCACTAATGCTGCCAATCAAGCCCAACCTAACTAGGCACCACAAGGACCTCCCCCCATGGTGCTTCAAAACCCACTGCCAGTCCAAAGATTGTTGGCAACCGCACACCCTCCCCAACCAAACCCCAATGCTTCGGGGGCACTACCCATGGCCGAAACAGGTGTTCACCACCTGCTAGCCATGACCATTGAAGAGGTCAACTTACAGACTAGACGAAATCAGTATGATACCACCACCGAACCTGCCAACTCATCAGCAGCATCCATGTCTAAGACAACCAACCTGCCTCTCCAGTTACCCCTATTCTTGTGCCCCCCCATACGCAGAATTTCCAATAATGCCAGAGCTAGAGCTGCGGTTAGCTATAGCATTGTGGATGATTTGGCCCAAACGCCAACTGCCATGTCTGCTCTTGAGATACTTAAAACATGCCCAACGCAGCGAAAAGCCTTACTAGCCGCTCTAGGGGTAGCATACCCCTCCGACTCCAAGCTGATCACCTTTGACATGGAGAACAGGGAACCACGCATGCCCTCCACTATCACCTTCCAAATCCCAGTGTCCATCTGGAATTTGGTTGTGCATCGATGCATAGTGGATGAGGGGGCATCCATGTGTGTCATGTCTACCTTGGTCTGGAAGAAGCTTGGATCACCAATTCTGCAACCGTCCTCCACGACTCTGCGGGCTTATGATGGACATCCCACTTTATCCCAAGGAATCCTCCCCCATGTCCCCATCATGTCAGCCAGGAAGACAGTCCTGATTGACATCGAAGTCGTCAACGCTCAATTGGACTACATCCTCCTCCTCGGAAGGAGGTACATGTACACCATGCAAGCCATTGCATCAACTGTCTTCCGCCTCATGATGTTCCCCCACTAAGGGAAGATTGGGACAGTTGACCAACTCACCTACCATGATCCGCAAGGGTTAGCAACACCTACCAACATTATCCTTACCATCACCACCATTGAGCCGCAAGGGGCGACCACACATGCTAACATCATCCCTGCAACCAACACTGTGGTTGAAAACACACCAGCTTCCCCACTGTTGAATGTGGGCCCTGGGTTGTTTACCAATCCCACCATGATGAATCCTTTCCCACTGATGTCACCACCACCGACACAAAATAAAATTATGGACTTGTGCATGGTTTCATCAAGCACCACTGCACCCAAACAACAACTGCAGTCACAGCCCCAACCACAACCACAACATCGTCCGCAGCCGCAACGCCAACAATAGCCACAACATCACCTGCAGCAACAACATTACGCATAGCCGCAACCACAACCTCACCCCCACATGTAACCAGCTGGGAGTTATGTTAAATCATCTCCAGTCCATACAATTCCCTTCCTCTTTCCCCCACCTGGTGTCATGATCAAGCCGGTCATGGCCACCTTGAGCCTACCCAACTTTACGTTGGGGATCCTGGTGTGGTATCTTGATCCACGAGCTCAACCAGCAATGCCCCAGGTTGTGTTAACCCCGGTGTAACCTACTGCGGTTGAGTCTCACCCTCCACCTGGTCCGCACTCGCCAACCACCGCACTCGCACCTGCACCGCCCTAACCCAAAAGGGCTAGGGGTAAAAACACCAAAGCCACCGCAGAACCATGACAAGTTCCACCTTGTGCTGTTTGTGAACAACAGGGCCATCCAACTCAGAATTGCCCTGAAATCCCAGTGATCTGCATGCATCTAGATGCCCTGGATATGAAAGAAAACATCCCCATGGTTGAACTCCCAACCACACCAGTAGTCAGGAACAAGGAATTGAGGACAAACCATGCTTGCGCCCTTTGTAGCTTGTATGGACATTACTCCCACCATTTCCAAGACCTGCCCGAATTTCGAATGGCTCTCGCTGACCTCCGTCAACATTCCCTTGAGTCTGAGATCATCTTGATCGAAGAAGTTCACCCACCACCTCCTTCGTCAGACACTGTGTCCATCTACATGATGTCCAGTTCTGCAGACTCTCTTATCTCCACCATCACCAACGGTCCATCAGACCTGTCTCTTCTGTTGTTTCCCCAGCCACAGCTGCAACCTGAGTTGTAGCCCTAACCTCAGTTTCAACCTCAACCTCAGTTACTAGGGAAACAATGGGTTTCATTCCCACAAAACATGATCCTTTTCCTTTTCCTTTTCCTACCATCCGGTATCGTGAGTAAGTTTGCCTTGGTAACCATCAATCTACAGGATTTCACACTGGGAGATCCTGTGTGGTACCTTGAACCACCTACCCTACCTCTAAGGCCCTAGGATGTGTTGACTCATGTCCATCCAATTGAGATGATGTGGCACCTACCTCTAGGTCCATCAAAGACTCCTCCCGTCTCCAAGACTTTCCCTCTTCCTCCAACAGAGACTGGGGGCAAGGCCACAAAAGTCACAAACAATACCACTTTCATGACATCTAGCACCAGTTTCCATTTCGCCTTGTCGGCTGTGGAAGATCCACCTGATCTATTCTGGCACCACTTACGCGATGATAGAGATATATGTAAAACCGCCTTAGGTTTTACCCCATTCCCTTTAAACCATAGTATGGAATCGGTTCTTCCCATAAAAGACCAGATTCCATCACCTCGCCTTGCGAATGACCTTTGTCTTGGAAAGGGGGCATACCTCTTTATTGACTCTGATGGACAACTCTTGGAGAACCCCTGCAATGGACTCTACCTCAAGATATTTTATTCTTAACATGACCAATGAGTTGCTTCGTTCTCTTTTATTGTTTTTCAACATTTTAGCATAAGTCAGCAACGGCACCATTAGCTGCTAATCCAAAGTCACCCGGAACCGGTTCGAGACACCTCTCACACCTCCGGGCTCAAATTTTCATTTCCTGATGAGACCATCATCTCATGTTTAATAAATCAATTTCAGGACGATTTCCCACAATTCACCTCGATTTACAAGCCACGACATGATGATGCAAGTGTCCACGGACCTGTACTTGTATCACACCTCCCGACTGCTACTCATGCGAGTTTTCGGGCTGCCGCCCGTTAAGGACTGTAATTTTACTTTTATTTTTGTATTTATAATTGTCTTTTTTCCCCCCACCTTACGCGGACATCTGGATCACTGTCCACAAAACCCTTTCTTTTTCTTCCATGTATTTGGCATATAAGTGTCCACAGACTTGCACTCACATCACATGTAGTCAAGTTCATCCACCGCAACACACACACATGCTCTCCTGACCTCTGTCCGAGAGCCAGCTCGGTTTGCATGCCTCTACCACACCGACTCACGAGCCTCTGCCGCGATATATCCCACACATGTATTGGTATGTTTGAGAGCCTTCTGCTCCATCCATACTATGCAGATGACCTTTGGACCTCTGTCCACCGTCCCAACATGGGGCACCGCTCGTGCCACTGCAGTCGGTTGACCACACGGGAGTTTCGTTTAAGCTCTTTTCTGACTCCTTAAAACAATGAAAAGATACCTGAGTGCAACTGCTTCCTTTCCCATTCGCTAAAGTATAGGAAAGGGCGTCTATATCATCTCGCTTACCTCCTTTTGCGGACCATGTAGACCATCAATTGAAAAGGACCTCCTTGGCACACTCAAGCCAAGACCGTTCCCCTTTGCATACTTTTATGCTTTCTCGGGAAGAGGGGCCGCACTTTACAAAAAATCTCACCACCGGTTGTCGTTAAGCTCTTTTCCAGCTATCTCATCAAGAAAATATTGCCGAGAAAACTTGGTTTCGTTCATGCTCGTAAAAGTATCTGAATGACCGTCCAATCAGTATAGGTTTAACCTTTTATGACCTGATTGGACTACCAACGGTAAAGAAGTCTCTCATCCCCTATAGGATGGGCGAGCTCTCCTATGTATACTTTTATCCCTTTTTAGACACAAGAGACTACCAATGAAAAAGAGCCCCCACTAGAGTCTTCTTCGTGCTTTCAGACTCTCTAAAAATGAAAGCACCATTGAGCATTTACCTTCTCGGGCTCGCCAAAAATCCACGAGATCGTACCACAACGGTGTCCCTAGACAACACCCCACAGAAAACAGTTTGGAAGCATCCCCACATTGGGTCGCCTTTGTTCAGAGTACTCTACAATGTGTCTTCCTTGGATCCCATCAGTATCAAAAGTGTCCACCTCCTCCAAGTATTTCCCATCTGCAGTGACATTCCTAGTATTATAGCTATGATCCCATTCCCTTGAGTCAGTTTCATTTGTTTCCTAGTCCACCCTGCCATCATACTCTGAACAAAGAAAGTTTGAGTCTCCCACTCCCCCCCTGCCCCTGTTCAGTTCTTTCCCTTCCCTCCCCTCCCCCCCAATTCAGTGAGTCAATCTGCAGATTGCTTCACACCTTTCGATTATCCCTCGTGCTCCTGGTTAAGGAAACATCATTGCCTTGACTAGGGGCAGGTCTCCCTCTGTCGATGCCAACACACATATTCCAAAGGATAGACCTAGAGGTCCCTGTACCTTGGTTTCATTTACATCATTGATGAGTTCCTTGGACCACTTGAGAGGAGTCCTTAGTTCCTCTTGGGATGCTTGTTTCTCACGTGCTCGACTTCAACTCCATCATCGCACCATTGAGATTCGTATAGGGTTTGTTCTGCACAGTACTTGGTCGAAGACCCCGGATGTCACCTGAATCTAGCACATTGGTGAAGTCCACTTGAGGGACCTAAACAGGTTATGTCCCTTGTGATTTCCGGGTTGCATTGGAGACAGTGTTCATAAGCCCCAACAGTGCTTCGATATACCTTTATGATTGATGCAGCATACTTGTACCACAGAGACTCTGACTCTCAATTAGCGAGTCCACATAGCTATGTACCAGATCCAGTAGACCGTTAGTCATGAAGATATAACATTCCATGAGAATGCCATGGGTCCAATGTACCAGATCAATATTGTATTTAGCCTCACATGGAGGCAACCAGCATTGTAACATCAGTTGTATATGATCGGCTCTTGTATTTTAGAGCTTAGATGAAATGATTCTTTTGACATTGTCATGAGCATGGGGATGCCCGCCTCATCCATATACATGTCAAACATTTATTGTATCTCACCCATTGATGGGAACCATATTAATACAAAACCAAAAGCCACCATTCCCCAGCCCCAGCCCTGGAAGCACCACCTCTACACAACAAATCCTATGATGTCCGTCGGCCATACGTTGAGCTCCTGCCCTCACACATCAGGGGGTAATCTGTTAACCCAAAAATCCCCCACATAGCTCTTAATGGCCTACACCACCCAAGGACACCATCTCACAACCTTCATATCACTCCACAAGACCCTCCATTGGACCCCCACAACTCCAAAATAGCCTAAGGATGAAGAAAAAGGGATAAAACCCCCAAAAAGGAGCCCAAAATAGCCCCCTAGGAGCTAAAGCCCTCAAAAAGGGGCTAAAACCCTAAAAGGGGCTAAAGTTAGGGCGAAAGGGGCTAAAGGCCCCAAAAAAGGGCTAAAGCCCTGACCAAGGGCTTAAAACCCTAAAACCCCTTGGAAAATCTATAAAAGGAGGGTGGGGGGTCACTCTCAAAAGACTTCTCCCTTGCATATTGTTATGCTACCCGTGGATGCCTTGAGACACATTTGCCTCTCAAGCCACCCACACTCCCTCCATCTCCATTTCCATTTGAGCCATTGTTCCCCAACCAAGAGAGGTGCTCCCATGAGTTAGTTCATGGTGGCCCATTTCCACCCAAGAGAAGGTTTTTTTATTGACATTGTTTTCACAGGTTCTCCATTAGAGCTTAGGTTTGTTTGCAGGTTTTAAGGATGCGGAACCCTAACACATTTTATGCAGAGGGGTTCACCAAAGCTTTGTTTTCTTCTTTCTGCCATTAGATTTAGTTTACTGTTCTTGCCATTTACTTCATCTTGTTTAGATTAGCTTAGCTTAGTTTACTATTCTGCTTCTGTTATTTCCATTTCGTTTTTTCTACATTTACCATTAGCAGGAACCTACCCTTGTGCCCTATAGGCATAAGGGAGCCATTCCTACCCCTATAGCAGGGAGAAATCCTTGCTACAATCCTTAGCTCAAATTTTCTTCCCATTAAGTAATGCCTCCACATCTTGAGAGCATGTACTATGGATGCAAGTTCTAGATCAAGAGTAGCATAGATCTTCTCATGCTCCTTCAAATTTCTTGACTCATAGCATACCACGTTGTTGTCTTGCATAAGAAATCCTCCAAGTCCTTGATTACATGCATCAGTACATACCAAAAAATATTTTTATGGGTCTGCAATATTCAATATTGGTGCACTTGTAAGAAGATTCTTTAACTGTTGGAAGCTTTCTTCACATCTTGGTGTCCATTCAAAATTTATCCCCTTCTTTTGAAAAGGAGTGATTGAATGTGCACTTGTAAGAAGATTCTTTAACTGTTGGAAGCTTTCTTCACATCTTGGTGTCCATTCAAACTTTATCCCCTTCTTTTGAAAAGGAGTGATTGAATGTGCAACCTTGGAGAATCCTTCAATGCACCTCCTTTAGTATCCCGCAAGTCCCATAAAAGATCTTACATCTGTTACATTTCTTGGGGTTGTTAAATTCATAATGGCCTCAATCTTATCAGGGTCCACATATATGCCCTCCTCTGAGATAATGTGACCCAAATAATGAATTATATCTTTATAAAAGTCACATTTGCTCAACTTTGCATACAACTTATGCTCCCTTAGCAATTTCAATGTCATTCTTAGATGTTCTTAATCTTCTTCTTCATTCTTAGAATAAATAAGAATGTCATCAAGGAAGACAATAACAAACTTATCCAGATACTTGCTGAAAAAACTATTCATGAGACACATGAATGTAGTTGGTGCATTTGTAAGACCAAATGGTACCACTACAAACTCATAGTGTCCATACCTTGTTCTGAAGGTTGTCTTATGAATATATTCATCCTTGATCCTTACCTGATGTAACCAGACCTCAAGTCTATCTTTGAGAATACCTTTGCTCCTCTCATTTGACCAAAAATGTCATCAATTCGAGGTAAAGGGTATTTATTCTTCATAATGACTTTGTTCAACTGTATGTAATCAATACATACCCTGAGTGTCCCATCTTTCTTTTTCAAAAACAACATTGGTGCTCCCCAAGGGGACACACTTGGACGAATATACTTCTTCTCCAACAACTCTTGCAACTGCATCTTCAGCTCTAGCAATTCCGGTGTGCTCATCATGTAGGGTGTCTTGGACACTTGTGGTGCTCCAGGCACATAGTCAATTGTAAATTCAATGTCTCTCTTTGGAGGAAGTCATGGAATCTCATCAGGAAAACATCCCTGAATTCTTGCAATACATGAAAGTCCTCCAACCTAGGAGTTTCATTCTTCATTGCCTCCAAAACATGGGATGCATACAATCTGCAAACTTTCCTACATAATTTATTCAGCTACATTGCTGAAATCTGCCTAACAAAAATCCCCTTTGGAATGCCTCTTACAAATCTTCGGTTTCCTTCTTAATCTATGCAATCAAAAGTCTTGTTGTAACAATCAAGCTTAACTTTGTGCAATTCTAACCAGTCCATTCCAATGAGAATATCATAGGAACCAAGTGGTAGAACATTCAAGTATGCATAAGTGACTAACCCATCCATGATCAATGGACATCTTTCTACCACTTCACTAACTTTTCTCTTGGTTACAGTGGCTAGTTCGACTAACCATGATTTGCTATGATTTGATTTATTGAATACACAAATATCAACAATTCTCGGAGTAATATAGTTGTGAGTAAATCCAGCGTCAATCAAAACAGAAACATATTTCTTAGCAATCTTACCTTCAACTTCAACCACAGTTGATTGATTAGCATTGCATAAATTCTCAGGATGGTTCTTTCTACTTGACCCACCGTTTCGGCTTCTTGAATGTTGTGAGCTTGCCTTACATACCCATTCTCATGCGGACAATTCCTACACATATGGTTTTCTCCATATCCCCAACGTTGGAGTGGTTCTCTGATCTCCCTTGGATCTCTTGGCCTGTATTCCATCACTCTGGATAGATTAGTCACAACTTGTGATGGCTTCCTTTGCCTCTTTCGGAAGTGAGAAGGTTTCAAACCTTTCTTCCTTTGTTCAAACTTCTCATTCTTCTTGTCCTTCCATGCCTTATGGTAATCAGGTTTGCCTTTGTTCTGATAATATAAATACTTGGCCTTCCTTATAGCCTCTTCTAGAGTTCTAGGTTCATCAAACTCAATCCTGTCTTTGTATGACTGAGGTAATCCACTCAGAAAACACTAATTTTTCATTTTATTATCCCTAATGTATCTGACATGCCTCAACAACTCCAAGAGTTTGTTTGCATATTCTTCCATGGTCAGCTGTCCCAATTTCATCTCATGGAACTTTTTAATCTTTTCATCATAGTACCTATCGAGAAGGTATTTCTCCTTGAAATACTTCTTGAACTGCTTCCACATAATCTTTCTGTCATTAATCTTCTTCATTTTCCTGAGGTGATCCCACCATATGGATGCTCTTCCATTCAAATTGAATATGGCTACCCTATCCTTCATATTTCGAGAGTAGTATTGGACTTGAAAATGATTTTTCATCTCAAGAAGCCAAGCTTCAGCTTATTGACCGTATTTTACCTCACCATCAAAGGTAGGAGGCCTTGCCTTCTTCAATTCATCACATGAACTGTTCCAGTAACACCTCTTTCCATTATTCCCATGAGATGAATAGCCTGAATCCCCAGTGGATCCTTCAGAGTCAGACGATCCACTAAGAGATGATTTTCTTCTTCTAGCACTGCTCCCATTTCCCTCTGGATTTACTTCTTGACGCCCAGAGTTTATCCGCTTTTGAATGTCTATCAAAATCTGCAGCATGGCTGCATTTGGCTGATTCTGCTCTTCCTAAGCTTTAATCATTCTTTCATTATATTCTATGTAACTTTGCATCTCCATCCTTAGGATTCTCATGGTGGCTGAAATATCTGGCGGACTCTCTTGATTTATCCTTCCATTGGACTCTATTTTAGCATTTCCAACTCAAATGTTTTGCCCCATAGCATCTGCCTTGTGCTCATATGGATCTCGTGCATCATTAATACTGTAGGTTCTCATGGTCGAGCCAAAAACAAACTTTTTCAAACTGCACTATGACTCTGCAAAAATGTATTAATAAACACACTATTAGTCGCATAACAATTTTAGAATTTTATAAACACACTAGATGGCTACAATACTGCAACCAATAGCTCTGAAAACTATTCACTTGGCCCATCTAGGACCAATGTTGTAACCAATATCTCTGAAAGATATTCTCTTGGTCCATCTAGGCCTAATGTTGTAACCAATAACTATGATACCACGATGTCGCGTCCCCTCCCATCTCAACTGCTCTTTCAGAGACCACACAGTAGCGTCCACGCTACTACGAACTGCTATGATATACCATGATGACCATGTACCTGGCACCCATACACCTAACTGATATGCAAAATAATTTAAAATTTCTTAAAGAACATTTGTTCTTATCTTTCTCTCTTCCTAGAACACAATCGTGGGTCATGTTCATCCTTTTACATTCATTCACAGGCTTAGAAACCATTGTAACAGTCGTTCCGCAACTTACAAATCCACTCTACAACCAAAAAGGTCATTTCCACACTGAAACTGAATTTTTTGACTTTCACCTTCCGGCCTTCCACCTTTTTGACTTCCGCTTTTCGACCTCAAAACGCGGAAATCGACGAAATGACTACTTGATTCTTCAGTTTCCTTCTTTCCAACTTTCAAATTTCTGACTTTCGCTTTTCAACCTTGAAATGCGGAAATACATGAAATGACTTCTTTATCTTTTGGTTATCCAACTTCCAGCTTCCAACTTCCGACCTCGGACTTCGGACTTTGGGGTTCGAAAATCCAACTTTCTGCCTTAGGCTATTTTTTCAAATTCCACCTTCTGCCATCCACAATGGACTTCGGGAATCAGAAATCCAACTTTTCTTTAGGAATTTTTTTTTTCCTTCTGTTTTTCCGACTTCCACCCTCCACAGTGGATTTTGAGAATCGAAAATCCAAATTTTCCTTAGGACATTTGGCCCTTTTTCCAATTCCTCCTTTTACCTTCAGTTTTTGATCCCAGGGTGCAGAAATCCAACATTCTGCCTTGTTTTCAACTTCTCTTTCCACCTCCTTCCCTTCACCTTCTACAGGTGGATTTCGATGCGCGGAAACACTTAAGTCAGATGCATTCTGACTATGTAACCAGGATTCTAGCCACCATGATCATAAGAAAAATGCATTGAAACATACAAGGAATATATATATGCAAATGCAGGAACATTTAATAAACCATAAACTCTATTGAAATCATTAGCAAGAATTCATCATATTCATAAATAAATACACTGGAGAAATAATACAACATAATACTTTTCTTTGAAGATGAAGTTGTCCCACAAATAGATATGTCGTTGCAACGTTCCACCCAACCATAGGCTAGTTGTGTTCATCAATATCTCAAAACAACTACCACCCCCGAGCTGGGCATGATTTCCACAAGGAACTCATGAACAGAAGACTCACACACAACCATATCATATGACACATAGTCAAGCCAACATTCTGCTGGGTTTCTTAGATTGTCTAGCCAAGCCAACACATAGTTGGGTTTATCAGGCTGCAGGAAATCAAGCCAAACACTGTTGGGTTTATTAGGCTACACAACCAAGCCAACTAACAGTTGGGTTTATCAGACTACACACAGTCAAGTGAACATTTACAGCAAGGACCAACCAAGCCAACAGATGGGTTTATCAAGCTACACAGCCAAGCCATCTCACTGCTGGGTTTATCAGGATACTCAACCAAGACAACATTCATATTTGGGTTTATTAGGATGCCCAACCAAGGATCACACATGGCCAAATGCACAATAGGACACATCCAGGGCAACTACCCGTTGGGTTTATCAGGCTGCTCATCCAAGTAAATATCCAATTGGGTTTATCAGGATGCCCAACCAAGCCAATATCCAATTGGGTTTATCAGGCTGTCAGCCAAGCCAATCTCCTTTGGGTTTACCAGGCTACTAAGGCATTCTAAAGGTAGAATGTCTAAGCTAGTGGATCATTCAAGAGCTAGGGACACCTCCATAAGATCTATCTAGTCTGGCATCCACAATACCTACACACCTAACACAAGGAAGCATCCCCTTCTCTGCTCCAGAGTCCCTCGGGCTGTGTCTTTCCTTCTAGTGCTCTTCAGGGTATGCATAGAAGATTCACCAGCCAATCTTATCTTTTCATGGGGTTCCTCTCCGCACTAGGTTTATCAAGCCCATTCCTCATCTCTTCCACTCCTAAGTCTTGCATACAGTTCGGACCCAAACCAAGGTGCACATCACAACAAACCACAAGGAGACACAGAAACACAAGGAGCCACTCTATAAAACATACAACATGTTTGCATACCATTGTGTAACACAGGAGAAACACTGCATAAAAAAATGTTCCCCAACTCAGGAGAGTGAACAACACAACCATCAACAAATGACAATGACCAACTCTCCCCACAATGAACACTGAGGAACAACAAAACCTCCCCTCGATTGAGGGAAAGACAGTCTGGAATGCATCCACGTGCTTACTTGCTTCAGAAGCAAGAATGCGGCTTCCACAGAATCCAGGGTGCAAGTTGT
This sequence comes from Pseudotsuga menziesii, assembly GCA_001517045.1. Taxonomy (NCBI): domain Eukaryota; kingdom Viridiplantae; phylum Streptophyta; class Pinopsida; order Pinales; family Pinaceae; genus Pseudotsuga; species Pseudotsuga menziesii. Next base: position 1,065 of record LPNX010792336.1, on the reverse strand, counting down.
AGGCTTGCTCAAACATGAAATCTGGCTTCCATACCTCGTATTGCCAAAGGAATTAACTGCCTCAACCGATATTCTGGAAGAATTGAATGATTGAGTACAGAGGATGAACAGGGTAGAAGAAATTAAAGAACGGGTAACTTTGACAGATCCACGGTTGAGATCGATCATCAAAATAGATCGATGGCACACAACAATTCTACTCGATGAAGATGCACGGCTTAGAAAACTTTTGATGTACACAAAATTATTATAAAATCTACTTCACCAAATTTGAAGTCCACCGTTGATCTGGTGGGGACATAGATCCGACGGTCCACAAAAATTCCGCTGATTCAACTAGAAGGTTGTTTAACATTAGTGTGCGGGCACATAATTTTTATCCAAAAGGATTTGTTTCGAGCTTGGGTCCGCCTAGGTGAGTTGGAAAACATATCAGCAAAGGTTTTCCTGTTGATTAGACCGGTTTTTGTGAGGATTGGACCCACAATATCTCACCTAACATATGCTTGGATAACTTCCTCTCCCTATTCATTGTAAAATCATGCCCCCATATATTTCACGTTGCAGTGCATAGCTAGTTGTGGTATTTTATTAAATTGCAGTTTTACATGATATTCCAAAATGTGTTGTGCTTGACCAGCATGAGAAACCATAGGCATCGATCCCGATCATCTATACACAAAACACCAAATCAATGGTAGGGCCTTGGTCTTGAGCTCCTTGCCATGATTCAAATACAATATATACATCATGTACAATTTTAATACCATGGGGTCAAAGCCAGGGTGTTACATCCCATTGGACATTTATGTGATCCATAGACAAATGCTCTCTAAAGTTTACTTATTTTATTGTACAACATGTGTTTTGATGTCACATTATCTATATCACATGCTAGTAACACTTATGACCTCTTTGAGGCTCATTAATAGGAACACCCCTCAACGTTTGTTTATCCAAAAAAAAGGTTAACATACTTGTAAAAATCCAAAATCCCTTTGTATAGAGTTTCACAAGAAGACTTAATCTTCCATATTATATTTTCTTAAAAAATTAATTTAGTGT
>LPNX010792266.1:0-10526 GCA_001517045.1 Pseudotsuga menziesii | reverse complement strand
TGCAGTTATCACCATAGGGTAGGTCTCCCTCAACTATTAGGGTTGTAAAGCTCCAAAAATCCAAATCATGTTGCTCCTTCATTGCTTTCCTTTAATATCTATACCAAGGCTTCTATAGATTGAAATAGACTTGGACAAGTTCTTCAAATTCAGTGTTGAGCACACTTATTTCCCTGGTACATGCCATTATTAGGAGGAGCTCTAGTTCTCAAGCTCTAATAACAAAAAAAATTGTTTGTGTATGAGGTAGGAAGATAGTAAGAGAGTTAAATCTCTTGTTTACATCCAACTGAATATAACCAGGAACAAATAGTTTGAAATATAACCTAAGTTGGGATTTTGAGTTATCTAGTCTTCACATTTGATTCTCAAACTTTATTAACTAAAAATGAAGTATAAAAATAATAATCTATTTCCCTCCAAATGGTTCAAATATAAGGTCTTGAAAATTAAAATTTTTGCATTAAACTAAAATTTTCCCTCTAAATAATATAAAATCAGCTAATTGGATCTTAAAGGTTTCAAAAATTCTTATTAAACCTTACTTGAGACATTGAAATTAAATTAAACTTTGAAACATAAACAATTGATTTTTATCCCATGACTAAACTAGTTTTTTTTTGTCATTTTTAGTTGTCACTAATTATTTAGTCATATTTTTCGTCCCATGACTAAACTAGTCATTTAATTTTTCCATTTTTAGTGGTGTTGCTCAAATTTAGTAGTGTTTAGCTTTAAAATATTACGATGACAAACTTTTTTAGTCATGTAGTCATTAATATGCTAAATTATACTTGTGACTAGATAATTTCAAGAGAGCTATGTGTAATTTGATAGACGTGATGTGTGTTCTTAGCCTGATTAAAGATGAGAGATAATACCAAGGGGTGGCAGGTGCGGGGGGGGGGGATCCTCTTGGATCCCAGAGGACATGTTGAACAAACCTTCGCTTGGGGCCTTGGACACAGGACCAACAATGAGGCCGAGTGGTTGGTGCTCCTACAGGGACTACAATCCTTAGACAGTAAAGACCTTCACAAGATATCGATCTTCGGAGACTCTTGGCATGCTATTTTCAAGATGATTAATGGATACACCTCTGGTTCAATTAATTGCCGTCGCCTATATGACAAAGCTAAGCCTCTCATGTCTAAATCCTATGAGCTATTCCACATTCTTCACAACAATAACTCAACTACGAATGCCTTGGCAAACATGGGAGCCTCCCTATCTCAAGGCCAATTCAGTCTTAACGGAGAAGCCCCTTACACCAAATTCATTCCCTAATGGCTTGTCGGGCTTATTCTTTCCTCTCTCAAGGAAAGTGGTCTTCCCTCTCTCCACTTCTCAAAGTGTTTTATGTTTTCCCTAAAGGTTTTTTAGAAGAACTCCCCCTCCATCTTTTTTACTTCCTTCTCCCCCTCCCCTTTTCCCTCCATCTTCTCCCTTTTTCTTTCCCTAGCTATTTCCTTACCCATATCCCTTATCCCTCCCTTCACCCCTCTTCTCCATCACATCGCTTCGCACCCTCCTCCCACAGCTGGCTCCCACCTCGTGCTCCTTACTGAAGGGTCTTCTCACTTAATGTGTTGTCCTGCATTTTCTCATACCCCCACCGCATGGATCTCACTCAGCCTGCATCCTTTCTTGGATTACGCAGGATTTATGGCTCACCTCCCCCGGGTTAATTGCTCTCTCCCCTTGCATGCTCCAAGTATTATCGCTCTCCTGATCACCAAGTCTTCTCCTCGAAGCTGCCTACAATCTCATTTCACTCCATCTCTCAGCTCTGTCCATCATGTAATTCCTCTGGAGCGCATTCTCTTGGATGTCATAGCAGGCGTAGACGAAGGGTGGTTACAAGAAATTCCGTGGGAATTTCTCCCTGTCACCAGGACCTTCGTGAAGGAAAGGATCACCCTCGCAGCCTTCTCCTATTTTTCTTGTATCTCCCTTACAGGCTCTTTGTTATGGTTTGCAAGCATAGATTCTGGCCCTAGTCTCCTGTTCGATGCTCAGTCCTTCACTGCTGAGAAAAAAACGATTTTGGGCTGTCACTGTTCAGGGTGGAAGGAAGGTGCAGTGGGCACTTTATCTTGCTGAAGCAAGGAGGGTGCCTCCCTCCAGCAGGAGCTTAAAGTGCTAAAGTATATCCTTAGTGGCCTCTCTGCAGAGAATCAGGCTTGTGTAGCAAGTTTAGTTCGATCTCTGCATAGCAACTTCACCTGTATCGATATTTCCCCTGGAAATGGCAACATGTCTCAGGCTAATGAAAATGCTGGCATTATGGACGTAAAGAAGAATCTCAGGCATCTCTATGAGATGATGGCGATAGGCATTATGGATAATAAGGAAATAACATAGGACATCAAGAGCATGGGGGAAGTGGTAAGTTATACATCTCTGCAAATCAGCAATCATGATGCAAGGATCGATGACAATGAGAGAAAAATTAGGGAGATGATGGGTAAGGTCAATAGAATTTAGGAAGATCTCCAGTGCCTGATCGATATGAACCAGTGTAGCAAGGAAAAGGAATCCCCTGCAGCTGCAGTGCACCCCATGGAGGAGGAATCAATGGTTTAGCTCGTGAAGCCCAGAGGCAATCCTTAATCGATTCTCTCTTAAAAATGTTAATATGTATTATTGTCTTTTTCTTTGTAGTCAGTTGATAAGGGTATACACTACCCCAAGCACTAGTTGTTTTGCAAATTCTCTCTATGGAATTTATTGGTAATCTCCTTGGACCAGTTTTGTATGCAGCATTTTTGAACTACAAGAACTCTATGTTCCCGATTTTTTCTCTGTAATGAATGGCTGTGCACAGCCTGCTTTATAAAAAACCTTTCTATTTCTGTTAAAAAAAAAAGATGAGAGATAATACCTTGAAATCTATGATGAGAGTCCTAAATTCTGGATCCATTTGACCCCAAAACTATTTCACAACCACCCATGTTAATGGAAGACATATGTGCTTTGGGATCGTAGTTAGTAGTCACCCGTTTGGATTTTTACATTTTAACAATGACCAACATAGTTCATTGTACCACTATTAGCTATCATACTTTGGAAATTGAAGATGGGAAGGATATAACAATGTGTCTTTAGAAACTCATTAATGAATGAAATTATGGTTATATGTCACTATTGATTAACACTATGATTTTTTTGTGATTTATGTACCCAATCAATTTGAATGCTTGAGGTGTGTAAAATCTTGATAAAGCTTGAAGTGAACTTTGGGGCTGCTCCTTGACACTCGTATATTAGGATAATCTTCAACGGGGGGTATAGTATCATCCACTTTTGGCTTAGGAAGAGCTTCCATGGTGTTTTTCTTAAGGGCGTGTAATAAAACTAAATAGTTTAGTAACTTAGTTAGTAAATTGTTATTTATTAATGAATGACTTGATAGGTCACATCATTTAATTGTGACCCTTGATTTGTATAAATCCACGTTGTACTCCTTGTAAAAAGGCATCAATTCAATCAATAACATATATCTTTTAGAATATGGGATGGTGCAAGCTAATGATGGTCACTTATGATGCATTCGTTGCGATGAAATTCTGGAAAAACAGAAATTTGAACGTCAAAAAGCAATATTAGAGGTACCTACACAACTTTTGGAATATGGCGTAAGAAAATGAAATGTAGACAATTGGGCTACCTTTCCGAATATATAACTTTTATTTATGGAAAGTAAGTATAAATCCCAAAAAATGAGGTTCTTATAAGGTTGGTATGTTATTGTTTTCCCAAAACATAATGAATATGTTTGCGTTGGTCCACGCGTTTGGTAAGCAAATGGTGGAATTTTGTGAAAAATATTATATAGAGTTGTAGATAACATGCATGCCTTGTGCAGCTTTATTTTTCTATATTTATTTATGTTATATTTTGTTTTTTTTTTTTAATGAAGGAAGTGAGTGACGCCCTAAAATGACAAGGTCGAGTGTTGGTCCACGATATCTTGGTCTTAACATAGTCAATGAATGATATATATATTTTTTAGGATGTAGGTCTCTGTGTCTTCTTGTGCAGGTTCTTTTCTGTTTTCTAAATAGGTGAGCTAATCAAAATTTATAGCCGAAGCAAATAGCCTACCTTTTGAGTTAGATTGACGTTAGTCCATTTAAAATTCAATAAAAAATAGAAAAATATAATAGATTTAAATAAAAACTACATATTCAGAATCTACAAACAGAATTACACAAGTATGTGAATTTTTGTTAGTAGTGGACACGCGTGGCATATGCAAAATCATGCACGAAATAGGAGAAGTGGTACAAAACATGTTTTCTGTCATAAGATAGTCCAAACTAGTTGGTTTGGAAACCCGAACCTAAAACCAAAGAAGCCAAGTCATCCACCATGTAGGTTGGAAAGAATGTTCCCCCCAAAATTCAAAATTTAAAGCAGCGCGTACGCGCTACAAACACACGTGCACGTAGTTTAAAAAATTAATGCGTATGCACTAAAAGTGCGATCGTGCTTCTAAGTGCGTATGCATTAAACACACGTGCACGCATCTATTTAGTATTTGACACTTTTCTTTGTTTTTGTGTTCAAGCATCTCAACTCCAACTCTTCCTAATTGTAATTCTCCTCCTCCCCTATTTTCCTAACCCTCTTCCCCTTTCTCCATGTCTCTCCCTATCCTCCATCCCTATCTCTCGCTCTCTCTCCCCACCCCCCCATCTAACCCTGTAGTATCTCTGTCTGTCACACACAGTCTCTCTCTGTCTCTCTCTCTCTCATACACATACAAATAACACTTCACCCTACCTCTCTCTCTCTCTATCACTCACACACACACAAAACACGTCACCCTACTTGAAATTAAGACAATGATGATGATGACGACGATGATGAAAAATGATGTTACCGATGACGACGACGATGGTGATGATGATGATGAGGATGAGGATGATGATGATGACGACGACGACGATGATGTTGATGATGATTATGGTGATGATGATGACGATAATGATGATCATGAGGATGATGGCGACAATGATGATCGGCATGAGGATGACGATGATGATGATCATGACGATGATGATGGTGATGATGATAATGATGATGATGATAATGATGATGACAACAATGATGATGACGACGATGACGATGACGATGACGACGACAATGATGTTGACGATGACGATGACGACGACGACGACGACGATGATGTTGATGATGATGATGAAGATGATGATGATGATGATGATGATGATGACGATAACGATGATGATGATGATGACGATGACGATGATGATGATGATGACCATGATGATTATGATGATGACGATGCTGATGAACAATGATGATGCAGATGATGAGGATGAGGATGAGGATGATGACGATGATGATGACGACGATGACGATGATGACCATGTTGATGATGGCAAAGATGATGATGATGAACAATGATGATGAGGATGATGATGAGGAGGAGGAGGAGGATGATGATGACGATGATGATGACTACGATGATGATGATGATGGCGATGATGATGATGATGAACAATGATGATGATGATGATTATGATGATGAGAATGACGATGATGATGATGACAATGACGATGGCGATGTTGATGATGACGATGACGACGACGACGACGATGATGATGATGATGATGACCATGACGATGACGATGAATATGATGATGATGATGAGAATGATGACGATGAAGATGATGAGGATGATGACTATGATGATGGTGATGAGGATGATGATGATGATGATGACCATGACGATGACGATGAATATGATGATGATGATGAGAATGATGACGATGAAGATGATGAGGATGATGACTATGATGATGGTGATGAGGATGATGATGATGTTGATGACGAACAATGATGATGATGTTGATGAGGAACAATGATGATGATGATAACGATGAGGATGATGATGATGATGATGATGATGATGGTGACGATGATGATGATGACGATGACGATTATGAGGATGATGATGGTGATGATGATGATGATGATGATGATGATGACCATGACTATGATGATGAACAATGACGACGATGATGATGATGAGGATGACGATGATGATGATGATGAGGATGAGGATGATGGCTATGATGATGATGATGATGATGATGAGGATGACTATGATGATGATGATGACGATGACGACGATGAATCATCATCATCATCATCATGAGTACTGACTATGATGGCGATGATTATGATGATGATTACAATGATGAGGATGATGATGATGATTATGACGATGACGATGACGACGATGATGATGAGGATGATGATGACGACGACGACGATGATGATGAACAATGATGATGATGAGGATGATGCTGACGACGACGACGATGAGGATGATGATGATGATGATGACGACGACGATGAAGACGACGACGATGATGATGATGATGATGACGACGACGACGACGACGACGATGATGATGATGATGATGATGATGATGATGATGACCATGATGATGATGACCATGAAGATGATGATGAACAATGATGATGATGATGAGGATGATGACTATGATGATGATGATGAGGATGATGATGACGACGACGATGGTGATGACGATGATGCACAATGATGATGATGACGATGAGGATGATGATGATGATGAGGATGATGATGATGATGATGATGAGGAGGAGGATTATGATGATGATGATGACCATGATGATAATACCATGATGATGATGATGAACAATGATGTTGAGGATGTTGATGACTATGATGGGGATGATGATGGTGGTGATGATGATGATGGTGACCATGACGACGATGATGAACAATGATGATGATGATGAAGAGGAGGAGGAGGAGGAGGAGGATGATGAGGATGATGATGATGATGATGTTGAGGATGATGGTGATGACGATGACGATGATGACGATGAGGATGAGGATGACGATGACGATGACGATGATGATGACCATGACGATGGTGATGAATAATGATGATGATGATGAGAATGATGATGATGATGAGGATGAGGATGATGAACATTGATGATGATGATGATGTTGATGATGATGACGATGATGACGATGATGACGACGACGACAATGATGATGGCGATGACGACGATGATGATGAACAATGATGATGAACGATGATGATGATGATGATGATGATGATGACGACGATGAAGACGACGATGATGAGGATGAAGACGATGATGATGATGACGACCATGATGATGATGATGAACAATGATGATGATGATGATGTTGATGATGAGAATGATGACGATGATGCTGATGAGGATGATGACTATGATGATGATGACGAGGATGACGACGGCGACGATGATGATGATGATGAACAATGATGATGATGATGACAATGCCGATGATGATGATGATGATCATGATCATTATGATTATGACTATGATGACGATGATTATGATGACTACGATGATGATGATGATGATGATGACTATGATGATGATGATGATGATGATGAGGAGGAGGAGGAGGAGGATGATGATGATGATGACAATGATGAAAACGACGACGACGACGATGACGATGATGATGATGATGGCAACGATGACAATGACGACGACGACGATGATGATGATGACCATGCATTAGAGGAATTTTGGGGTCTAAAATGGGCCTCCTAAGGAAAATAATAAAATAATAGTTAAAATAATAAAATAATATTGATTAATTTTGGAGGAAGAAAGAAAAAAACTACTTTTTGTGTTCGTATTTTCGACATATCTCCCTGTGTTTTTACTCAAATTTTTATCGAGAGAGCTCGTTGGATGCGGAATTTGATTCTGCATCCAACGAGTACCCACACTGCATACTTTTGATGGACCCTGCTACCCCAAAAACAAGAAATACCTGAAAAAACATGATGATGACATCATCATCACATTTTTTCAGGTATTTCTTGGTAGAGGGGTCCATCAAAAGTATGCAGTGTGGGTACTCGTTGGATGAGGAATCAAATTCCACATCCAACGAGTTCTCCCGATCGAAATTTGAGTAAAAACACAATGAGATATGTCGAAAATACGAACAAAAAAAGTAGTTTTTTTTAATGACAAATATGTCAATTCAACCATTATGGTTGACTTATTTTATTGAAATTCTATTGGTTCTTGAATTTCAACTCACAAAAACTTATTTTGGCACGTTTTCTTATAAGGCCCATTTTAGACCCCAAATTTCCTCTAATGACGACGACGACAATGATGACGACGACGATGACCATGACGACGACGACGATGATGATTTGAATGATGACAATGATGATGAGGATGATGACTATGATGATGATGATGATGATGATGATGATGATGACGATGACGACGATGATGATGGTCACGATGACTATCACTATGATGACAATGATGATGATAACGATGATTATGATGACAATGATGTTGTTGTTGTTGTTGGTGATGATGATGATGATCATGAATACTATGACTATGATGATGATTATGATGATGAGGATGATAATGACTATGATGATGACTATTATGGTGATGATGATGATGATGATAATTATGATGACCATGACGGTGGTAATGAACAACAATGATGCGGATGATGATGAGGATGATGACAATGATGAAGATGAGGATGAGGATGAGGATGATGATGACGATGATGATGACCATGACGATGATGATGAACAATGATGATGACGACGACGACGATGATGATGCATATGATGATTATGATGATGATGACGACGACGACGACGACGATGATGCATATGATGACTATGATGATGAGGATGATGATGATGATGAGGACGACGATGACGATGACGACGACGACGACGACGACGACGATGATGGTGGTGGTAGTGGTGATGATGATCACGATGACTATGACTATGATGATGATGATTATGATGATGATGATGATTACGACGATGAGGATGATGATGACTATGATGATGATGATGATGATGATGATGATGATTATGATGATGATGATGATGATGACGACGACGACGACGATGATGATGAAGATGATGATGATGATGAAGACCATGATGATGATGACCATGATGATGATGATGAACAATGATGATGATGATGATGAGAATGATGATGATGATGATGATGATGAGGATGAGGATGATGACTATTCTGATGATGATGAGGATGATGATGATAATGCTTATGATGACAACGACGACGACGATGATGATGATCACGATGACTATGACTATGATGACAATGATTATGATGATGATGATGATTACGATGAGGAGGATGATGATGACTATGATGATGATGATGATGATGATGGTGATGAGGATGATGATGATGATGATGATGACTATGATGATGATGATGACAACGATGACGATGACAACGATGAAGATGATGCTGATGATGATGACCATGATGATGATCATGATCATGATGACTCTGACAATGAGCCATCTCTCTCTCTCTCACTCATTCACACACACAAAACATGTCACCCTACCTTGCCCATAATGTTAAACCAACTTGTACCTCAAGACACTATGGAGAAGGTGATAGAATCCATTGTATGTATTTCAACAAGGATATGAATTTTGAGCATAGTATCTCTCTCTCTCTCTCTCTCATAGACACACAGAATATCTCCCTCTCTCTCTCTCTCTCTCACACACACACACAAATTACATGTCATCCTAACTCTTTATCTCTCTCTCAATCTCTCTCTCCCTCTCACCTTCCCCCCCTTTCTCAAACTATCCTCTACCATTTCACTCTCTATCATTATTTGGTAAAACTTTTGTCTATGTAGTTCATAAAAACCTACTCATGACACCCATATCCCATTTAAATACCTACAAAGAACTTGTACAAGGGGCTCATGTGTTGGTTCAAGGACTTGTTGATGACTCATACACATTAGAACGTTTAACAATATCATGATGTCTTACATATTAGAGTAGTAACGATATAAATTTTAGAGGGTTACTGGAACGCCATCTATCTATTATTGACCAAGGGCTTGAGGTCATGTATTATTGGCAATGGTGTTATTGACCATGGTGACCATTGTCGCTACTATCGTGACCATGATCGCCACTGTTGCTATTGTCGCATTAGGGCTTGAGTCCATGTGTTATTGGGCATGGTCGCCACTAAACCTTTGCTACACCTTGAAACCCATCCTTGGTAAGTGTTGAAGGCCTCCCTTACCCTCCAATAGCCATAGATAAGGAGCCTAAGACCTCATAATGGAACCCATGGGACTAAGAAGAAAGTAGTGGTGAAGACTATATTGTAAAAATACTCGTACATGTGTGAATACCAAGACATTGTTGAAGAACATTAGTTACTAAATGGGATAAAATTTAGTGAGTTAATGTTGTAAATGTTAGGTAGCAGAATTCACACGTGTTTATGTGCATACGCATAGACACGTGTGCACGCTTCTATTGCTAGTTAAAAAACTAGATATATTCCTTCCCGGGTTTGCTACCAATTTTCATGGGTTTTCTACTATTGTTCACACGTTTTGTGCTCCTGAACTTT
>LPNX010792252.1:0-10769 GCA_001517045.1 Pseudotsuga menziesii | reverse complement strand
ATTGAGGGATTTTTTGGGTTAACAACATCATTTAAAAAAAATATACTTATATGGATTTTTGGAGCCACTAACCACCACATATTTTTCATTAGTATGTATCCAAAATATTGTTGTGAAATTCCTATCAAATGTTATTTCATGGTTTTTACACATCACTATTCAAGAGCAAGGTAAGAACTTTAATTTCTTGTTCATAGTATATTATGGACTATGGGTTAGATGATTAAAATTTACTAGAAAAGGTTATTAGGTTGCAAGCTCAATTTAAGAGGTAAGATTGCAAAAAATTATTTAAAAAACATGTTTAACAGGAGAAAATAACTCGACCCTATATATAACAGCTTTGGGAACATGAAGAAGTTTGGAAAGGTGTTGATTCATGGAAACAAATTCAAGATAGGATAAATATGTAATATCCCGAATTTTGACCTTAACAATAATGGGCATGAGTCCCTTTGCATATGAGTTACTTTTATGTTTATGTTTATATATTGGGTGTATGCCCCACTACACATGAGTTATGTTGATTAGTTAGATATATTCGGCGTAAGCCAATGCACATGTTTTATTATCTTGTATACGATTATATATGTTGGGTATGGACCTTGATGGACAAGGACTATTGTNCACATGAGTTATGTTGATTAGTTAGATATATTCGGCGTAAGCCAATGCACATGTTTTATTATCTTGTATACGATTATATATGTTGGGTATGGACCTTGATGGACAATGACTATTGTCATGGTACGATGTATTGGATTTATTATTGTGTGATTAGCATATACATATACTGAGATGTTTATTGTGATGCAATGTGTAGAAAAATGAATGCATAATTGAGTTCTATAATGTGTCGGCAGTAAACCTTGAACCACATGAGTGATGAGATTTTGTGTTGAGCATAAGATCTAGAGCATCGGANGATGCAATGTGTAGAAAAATGAATGCATAATTGAGTTCTATAATGTGTCGGCAGTAAACCTTGAACCACATGAGTGATGAGATTTTGTGTTGAGCATAAGATCTGGAGCATCGGATCTTTGGCCATTGTATCCCTAGGTGTATTATACAAGTACATCCTAATATTGGTGCTGAGCGAGAGGCTCTGGAATTGCACTAGTGTAACACCCAAATTAATAGAGTTGAAGTTAGGCTCTAAATAGCTCTAGGTGTTACTGAACTTAAGTGTGTTGCACAAGAATGAATATGAATAGCACTGACCCTTATCATACTTATTTTAAAATTGATTAAATGAAATTTCAAATCTACTTCTCATCAGGGACTGTAAGAACTACCACGATACACGAGGTAATCCAACATGCAGGGAAGATCTAGAGTTTCCTAACTTAGTTGACCGACCAAACCCTATTCGAGGCCTTAATAAAAGAAGTAATGTAAACTAAGGGTAGAATCAAAATAACTAAACTATGATATATGATGCATGAATAAATATTAAGAATAATATGTAAATTTTATATATTATGAAGAAAAGAATATATATATATATAAAATAAACTAAAGATAATTGAAATAATAAGTAAAGGTCTATGTATTTATTATAACTTAAATAGTTAAATAAATATTATATTCTAAAGTTCAATTAGGAACTAGTAAAAAGTTTCTAGTTAAACAAAATAACTATTAATTTCATATAAGTCAATTAAAGATTATTTTCAAGAAGGTAATGAATTATTGATTTAACAGAAGTCTAAACCAACTACCATTTCCTAAAATACTTTCTATAAAGACCCAAGCTAAGAGAATGCTTCAGGATCTGATCATTATTCCTTGATAGTTTTTGGAGAGATTCTTCCAAAAAACAAGCATTCTTATACAAAGCTTGATTATCCAATTAGCAGCAACCCACTTTTAGGAGTTGTAGATCGCTTGCATGTTGGAGCCAGCTCAAGGGGAGTCTGTATTAGAACCAAGAATGGTTCTAGGTCATGGTTGGGAGGAATGTGGTAGTTCCAAAGTTTTCTGGTTATCTGTTCTAAGGTCAAAAATATCTAGGGTTTTATTAATTCTGGTTTTTTAAAGTGTGCAGGGTATTTTATCCATTAACAAAGTTGCATAGTTGTAGGTAAGAGGTTTCTACATTTTCAAGTTATTTTAATTATGTTTACAGGTTGTAATTATAGCTATTATGCTTTGGATTAAGATCTTTAATTTTATTCTCCAGTTTCAATACATGCTTCAGGTTTGTTTTATTAGATCAATTAGAATCTCAATCTTTAATTCTTAAATAGTTTCTAGGGTTAAATTGTTATTAGAGTGATATTCAACTAGTTTCAGAAGTTTATGTTATATGTTAAGTTTTAGTCTAGATTTAACCCTTAGTTCTCTAAATGATCTTTACAACCATACTAAAACTAAACCATACATCACAACAGAGTAAGAACAAGATAAAACTCTTAGGAATAAATTACAAGGAATTTGCAAAGGTCTACGACCTTATTAAAATAAATAAGATATTAAACAAATTTAACTAAATAAACCAAATATTAGATAAACTTTGCTTATACAATTTACCAAACTCTAAATATATTCATAAACATAAAACGGGGATTGAATCCCTTGAACAACTCAAACACATAAAATAAAACGTAAACGCAAACACCGGCATATTACATTTGCCAGCAACGAAGAATATCATTACATATAATCTATCTACATTACCATAATAAAAAAACTAAATCACCAACAAAATTTCCATAATTCCTCATACAAAGGTCAAGAGCCTATCAACGATTTGAGAAAAATAAAGTTTACAGTAAGTCTATAAACAACCTATATACCATAATAAAAAAACTAAATCACCAACAAAATTTCCATAATTCCTCATACAAAGGTCAAGAGCCTATCAACGATTTGAGAAAAATAAAGTTTACAGTAAGTCTATAAACAGCCTATATTTAAATACACAACATAAATATAAAGAGTAAGTCTATATCCAATAGGCTATAATAGCTACAATGGTGGGAAATGCCAATTCCATATACGACATGGCCCCAAAGCCACAACGCTATCATGCACTCACCCATACAAATAACTCCAGTAATGATCTATATCCAATAGGCTATAATAGCTACAATGGTGGGAAATGCCAATTCCATATACGACATGGCCCCAAAGCCACAACGCTATCATGCACTCACCCATAGAAATAACTCCAGTAATGAATGTGAATCCACATAGTCCGTTGAGAATATTAAACCACAAAACCAACTTAGTATGCATTTACTGTTTGCATATATAAAACACAGTCATTAAAAAACTAAATAAGATTTTACATAGTCATTTACATTCAGTCTTGCACCATTGCAAGCAATGGCACTTCCCCATCACCATTAATCAAAACCTATTTACAATTAAGTAGAGCTTCCAAGAGTCATGAGTCTCGTTCTTCCACACAAAGTAACCATTAACAAGCCCAATACATTAAAGTTCTTTCCCGAAGGAATTAAAACCCCAACAAGAAAAACCCCAAGCCTGTCACATTACAAAATGCATTTCCCATTAAAAGTTAGTGTCAGACCCCATCCCAAACGCATCCATTAGAAAACCAGAGCCAATCATTCAAATCCACGAAAAGAAATAACCTTCCCTTAACCACAAAGCAATGTGTGAACGAGTAAACACTTGTACAACAGGATTACCCGAATGGGTATGGATTTGCCCATAGTTTTTCACACAGCTATGACCCACACTCGTTTTCGCCACACCCTGCAACATGCAAACACCGAGCAAGGTCATGATGAGAAGTATGCAAATAACCAAACCAAATCATAAGAAGATTCTAATAAATAAGACCATCCACATGCCAGTTAATCCATCAAAATCACACTCCTTCACACCACATAGGAGTAGAGCACAAGCAGCAAGGCTGCAAATAAACCAAGCTATCGCATGAGTCAAGCCCTAAGCTTGGTTACCACTCTTCCCAAGGAACATTAATGTTGCCACCCTGACCTCTATTAACGTTTACAAAACCCATATTCATATAGTTCTTTCCACTACGTTAATCCTTGTTCTAAATCAATGTGTTATACATAAACCCCAAGTGCATATCAATTTCCTAAGTTTTAAGCCATGAGACCATGGCATATGAATTATGCCATGGAAAAACTTTAGACCAAGGTCTATACAAATCTCTTCTCCAAACTATTACCAACCATATATTAAAAACATACTCTAAGACTAGGTTGCAATATAAACAACATTATAAACCCTTATAACATAGTAATTTAATGTCACATAAATAATAAAGTTTAGTAGTGACCCAGTCACCAACGCGGAGTTTGTAAGAACAATAATAAAAAATTGTGCAATATAATCTAGTCAACCACCTAGTATGGTATAAGAATAATCNAAAGTTTAGTAGTGACCCAGTCACCAACGCGGAGTTTGTAAGAACAATAATAAAAAATTGTGCAATATAATCTAGTCAACCACCTAGTATGGTATAAGAATCATCTAAAAACAACCAGCGTATCTCCACTATGATAGGTTTGTATCACAGAGTGCCAATGATGAAATGGACGACTTGGCCGTTCAACTTTTATAAATAGTTTTTCCTACGCTAAAAGAACCTGCACGCAAAATGAAAGAAATGCATTAGTTTGTAAGAACTAAGTAATCCTGTTGAGACAAGTGGAAAACAATACCTCTTAGGTGGTTATAATGGAAACTAGTCCTGCCACTCCACTTCTTTGTCCAATAACAAGGTTAAGTCAAAATCATGTATACGACAGTATGCACATGTTATAATCCATGAAGTGCGTAATCAATAACTAACTTACACATCAATGCATAACCATAGAACAACATAATAATCAACATCATGACGACATAAGTAAGTACAATAATAAACACATCTGAAAATATGGAAGCAGGACGTAAGAACAACTTACGACAATACAACAGTATAAATAAAGTACGACACATTCTGCAAGTTCAAATAATGTCCAACATAGGTAGTTTTGACTAGCCTAATAATTTTTTTTTTCAATTCTTGGGGACATTACATGAGTTGTTAGGGAAAAATCATGCCACTCCTCCCCTTTACTTGCAGAGGTAAGTGAGCCTCATCATTTAACAAAATAAGGACTTGATAACGTAACATGAAATCCAACATGAACAAAATAATATTAGAAGCATTAGTAAACCAGGTAACATGTACATAACTACAAATACATCAAATATAGAATAATGACATTTAAACATCGTCGTCACATAGGAATCATATAAAAAGGAAAACAGAACTAGAACTTAGGCATAGTTCTTATCAAGTTATAATTCCACAGTTAAGAAAATATGTCTCTTAAGGTCTTAGCAGTATTATTAGCCCTACGAGAAATTTTTTTAGTAATGGATTTTAGGGACATTACAAAAGAAGCAAGAACAATTTACATCTCATTAAGAGAAGAAAGAATCAATAAAAATATGAAGAATGATGAATCTAAGAGGTTGGATGGAGAAGCTGGTAAGGCCAAAACGAAACAAGAAATGGATGACAAGGAAACTAAAGCAGCTGAAGCTGAAAGGTTTAAAAAAAACATAAAGATGATAAGTTAAAGTAGCAAAAGCAGTAAAAAAGGCTAGAGTAAAAGAGACAGAAATTGAAAAAAAATATATAAAAAAGATGAAGTTACCCTGAGAAAGAGACAATGTGGTAACATTAAATTATCAAAGAAGTTAAGGGAGGAATAGAAAGACAAGGACAAATCCTCAGCTAAAGATAAAAGGTTATGGGAAGAACTTCTTAAAAAAAATGCAAAGAAAGATGAAGAGAAAAAAATTAAAAAATAAAAGAGAAGTAAATAAAACTCAATGTAACATCCAAATTCAAACTTAGTTGAATGAAATTTAAATGTAAGTAATTCTAAAATTCCACAAAATAAAATATGTAAAATTTAAGTAAATAAATTTTAAATCCAATATAATTCTAAAATTCCACCAAATGAAGTACGTAATATTGATAATAGGGTGGATCAAATTATGGAGGATTTATTTATTCGTAATATGGTGGATCAAATTATGGAGGATTTATTTATTCCTAAATACATTGCGTGTATCATCAAGGTAGATAAATGAAAATGCATTAAGTATGTTAGAAAATTTAATAACATTTTTTGATATACTTATAGGTCTCAGTGTGACGATGTTTTGTTGATCTTGAGTGGCTGGGATATAGTGAGAAAAATCGATGACACATGTTGTTGTTGACAAAACTCTAAGTGAAGAAAGAGGCATGAAACAATATGAAGATAAAAATGTTTTCCTTGGATAAAATGGATTAATGTAAATTAGCTTAAATTATTGTAATATTGTAATAGATTTTATTGATTATGCTTTGGAAATACATGAAGATACAAAAGCTAAAAAATTTAGAAACTGANGATAAAATGGATTAATGTAAATTAGCTTAAATTATTGTAATATTGTAATAGATTTTATTGATTATGCTTTGGAAATACATGAAGATACAAAAGCTAAAAAATTTAGAAAGTGAGTATAAAATTGGGCAGTTATATAAATGTTCAATCTTGAAAAGTTACTCATGAAAAGCTGTTCGAGAACATGTTAAGTTCCATTATTTGGACTCTTTGATGACTTTTATGGCCTATTTCAAGTTTTAAAATCTCTAGAGAAATATTTACTGAAAATGAAAACAAATACAGCATCATTTGAAGAATTTCACGTGCCGATAAATTACATATCAAAATATATTTGACAAACATAGCAAACGAATCTTTCTTTAATAAGTATTTCCCAAATAGCATGTTAATAAAATTGCTAAACGCTTATCTAGAAGACCCCCTTAAGGTAGTTAAAATTTGAGTTTAAGCGATTGAGAAAGGAAGGGATTTTCTTATCCCCATTTTTGTAAGAACTAATTTTACTTCTGTCAAATTAAAAGCTTATTTGTGTCACTAAATTTTATTTACAAAATATAGTATGTATATAATTTTGGGCAATACAGTATGTATATTATTTTGCCCAATAGGCAACAGATATGTGAAAAAAAATTATTGTTGTAGTTGATGATAACAACATAACCAAGACAACCAAGACAACTTATTGTTCTGAATAGTCAGATTCTTTCTTTACTACATGAAGGAGTCAATAGAGTATAACTCAATATGGATTGTTATCCAAGTAATTAGGGAGTTGTGGTCTAGGGAAGGATCCCTCACTGTTGCTGAGGTTAAGAGACATGTGGATTGTCTAATAATTGNAGTATAACTCAATATGGATTGTTATCCAAGTAATTAGGGAGTTGTGGTCTAGGGAAGGATCCCTCACTGTTGCTGAGGTTAAGAGACATGTGGATTGTCCAACAATTGACTTCGACCAGGTACCAGTTTTTTAAATGCGAATTATTGTCGCGCTTTGAGACGATTGTATATATTGAGCTCATTTTGTTGCACATTTTAATGTGTTGAACTTTGGGTTATATCTGAAAAATGGTTTTATGTAAACATGATTTCACTTCATGAGAGTAGCTTCCCACATCTCATTATGTGAGAGATAAGTGTAAATCTACGTTAAATCCCATAAGCGTAAATCTATGTTAAACATGAAGTTCATCATGACATTTTAAGAAAATAATAAATTATTAAATTAAAAAAATTATAATATTAATCTTATAAATCTACGTTAAATCCCATAAGCGTAAATCTATGTTAAACATGAAGTTCATCATGACATTTTAAGAAAATAATAAATTATTAAATTAAAAAAATTATAATATTAATCTTATTTTAAACTTCTAAATCAAAGATATATGTATTCTTATAGCATGGTAGTTTAAAAAAAATATCTATATTCCATTTAGTTAAAAAAACATAATTGGAATATCAGTTTACTTTATTGTTATTGATATATGAGTTCTATTTTATCTATTCTTTCTTTTTGTTTTTATTTATGTTTTTTACTAATGAACATTGTTACTTTGTTTTCCAGGAGAGATTTACTTTGTTATTCAATTGTTTTAGTAATAAACATTGTTATTTCACTATGAGTTTCTTAATAATTTTTATTTATTATAAAATGAAATAGAAATTATAAATAATATTTAATAGTTTTCTATAATTCTATAACTTCAAAACATTGTTATTTCACTATGAGTTTCTTAATAATTTTTATTTATTATAAAATGAAATAGAAATTATAAATAATATTTAATAGTTTTTTATAATTCTATAACTTCAAACTCTATTTTAATGCTGAAATATTAATATCTAAATATACAATAAATATGAACCACATTAAAGTTAATCTTTTATATACAAAAGTAAATCCATTTTATCTTTTAAAATTTTTACACTTTAAAAATAGGTTCCAGATCTTTTAATCNATACAATAAATATGAACCACATTAAAGTTAATCTTTTATATACAAAAGTAAATCCATTTTATCTTTTAAAATTTTTACACTTTAAAAATAGGTTCCAGATCTTTTGATCTGATCCTTAAATCCCTAATTGTTACATATTATCTAAATAACAAGTTCCTAGTTGTATTTTTACTTTAAGGTCTTGTGAGCATCTACATAATACCATCTTTTGCAATATTATAAATCTTTGCAAATTAGTAGGTGAGTACTTGGTATTAAGAGACTTCATCTTGTTATTAGAGGTTTGTCTTGTAATTCAATTAATTGTTTTATTTTCTTAGTCTAAAAATTTTAGATAAAAAAATTTAAATAATTTGTTTTAATTTCTTATATTCATGTATAATTTAAAATTAAATAAAAATATGTTACAAAATAATTTTATTAATTTTTTTGTTGTTGTTGTTTAAAGCTTGAGTGAGAGGACAAGTGGCTTCAAAATGTCCTAGAAATTGAAATATAAGATGCTTTTAATATGTTATTGATATATGTGATGCTTGAATGTTTTATTCTCATAATCTAAATGTATTTAAAATTGTCTTATTGGAAAGGTCTTTAATAAGTTATCTTTCAATACATATATGCTTATATATAAGCAATCTTATTGATGATGGTTATTAATATCCATCATAGAATTAGGATCAAAATCTAGAAATCATTAAATTATATAAGGACTATGTTGTTATATATAAGCAATCCTATTAATAATGGTTATTAATATACATCATAAAATTTTAATCAAATTTTAGAAATCTTTGAGTTATATAAATGCTTCTATTTTGTGAAAGAGAGATCCTCAAACACTTTCTACAACAGTCATAAATTTAAACCATAAAAAACTTTTAAAACAAAATAAATCTTGAAATTCTAGCAATTTTAGTAAAACCACAAAGTTGATATAAAATTCCATACTCGCTAAATTTGTAAATAATAGCAATTTTTTTTATTATATATAAAAAACTTTTAAAACAAAATAAATCTTGAAATTCTAGCAATTTTAGTAAAACCACAAAGTTGATATAAAATTCCATACTCGCTAAATTTGTAAATAATTACAATTTTTTTTATTATATATCTCCACGGTCCCTACAAACAACACTTTACACTATACCTTATTAGAATATAGATACTTATTACTCCAGTGTATAAATACAAAGAATAAGAAAAGGTTTGAAAAACATTTGCTTAAAAGTTAAANCACGGTCCCTACAAACAACACTTTACACTATACCTTATTAGAATATAGATACTTATTACTCCAGTGTATAAATACAAAGAATAAGAAAAGGTTTGAAAAACATTTGCTTAAAACTTAAAATGTAAAAGATCATGTGATATACTAAAAGAAGTATTTAATGAAGAGCACATTGTAGAAGAAGATGACTTTGAAATCCACCCAATTCATGAGGAATCTCATAGTGAAGTAGAAGATAGTCAATATGACTGTGTCTATGAGGCAGCCACTGATCATGTAATCCCAACAAAGATTGTTGACCTTGTTGTGTTTGTTGATGACAATGAAAAAAACCTACTAATGTAGCAGTACTCAATGATGTGAGTGATAGTCTCTCTGAACAAGAGATAGTTGATAGCTACAAAGAAGTTGCAACAGTTGGTTAGAATGAGCAACAACCACTTGACAGCAGCACAAAAGAAACAACATGCATTCCACCCCAAAACCAGAAAACCCCAAGTTTGAGGGAGATCTATGAGCATACTCCTATTATTGATGAGCATCTATAGTATGCTTTGTTTTCTTCTCATCTCACAATTTTTGAAGAAGCAATGAAGTATGCACAATGGGTGCATGGAAATGAAGAAGTCAATGAGAATGATGAAGTAGATGCCATTGATGAGAAACACCAAGATATGAACGGGCTGATGCACAATTATGGACTCCTTTAAANACTCAATGATGTGAGTGATAGTCTCTCTGAACAAGAGATAGTTGATAGCTACAAAGAAGTTGCAACAGTTGGTTAGAATGAGCAACAACCACTTGACAGTAGCACAAAAGAAACAACATGCATTCCACCCCAAAACCAGAAAACCCCAAGTTTGAGGGAGATCTATGAGCATACTCCTATTATTGATGAGCATCTACAGTATTCTTTGTTTTCTTCTCAGCTCACAATTTTTGAAGAAGCAATGAAGTATGCACAATGGGTGCATGGAAATGAAGAAGTCGATGAGAATGATGAAGTAGATGCCATTGATGAGAAACACCAAGATATGAACGGGCTGATGCACAATTATGGACACCTTTAAAAACACTTTAGATGCCACATAATACTAGAATAAATGGAAAAATATGACTTTAGGTGACAATTAGGGGTACTTCCCTAACTTATTTGAAGATGAAGTAAAA
>LPNX010792244.1:2644-45450 GCA_001517045.1 Pseudotsuga menziesii | reverse complement strand
GGTCATGTAATTGTTTGGGTTATTGACTATTCTATTTTTTTTTAATGTACTAGATAGTTTCATTTGATTAGATATAGAATAGCATCTAAATTGTTTTTTAAGAGGGAAAAAGAAAATAAAAAGTTTATTCTTCCTACATAATGCATGTCAATATGGTTTTTTCCAATGGCATTGCCTAGAAACATTTGTGTTGATTGTATGTGATCAATTTATGTGTTTAGTCTTGGGGAAGGCATTGGCATATCATCATCTTTGGTTGGTTGGTGTTTTGGCTATGAGATGGTTGTTTATTTTTTTATGGTTTTTATTGCATTTACAAATAAAAAATGGTAATTTAAGTATCTAATTGAAAAAAAAAAAGCTATGGGTGAATGAATTACCTGGTAATATGACAATTCACCGGAGGATTTGTCTTCAAATGGAGGAATGGGCACTCTTCCACGCTCCTTTTCGCGATACTGTTTGGTGAAAATGACTCTCGGGTGGGGGACTGTGTGTGTGTTTTTTTTTTTTTTTAATTTACAAAACGCGCACGCGTTATGGAAGTACAAAACGCGTACGCGTTTTGCAGTTCTATAACGCGTGCGCGTTATTGTTACCTAGCCTACATGTCTGCTGACATGTCAAGCTCGGATTTACTATTCCAAGCGCTATGGAAGAGGAGAGCGTTATTTTTCTATGTAACGTGAGCGTGTTCCTAAAAAGTGAGATTGCATCTAAAAGGTCCCTCAACTTCTTGCACACACCCATATATGATGCAACAATGCACCAAAATGTCACACAGAAAAAATTTCAAATTACCTCACCATTGGAGGAAAATATATGAATATTTTTATTTTACAAAATCACTACATGTGTCTAACATGACATAATGTACCAAGGAATTACACTGTAGAATGCATTGGCTCTCGCCAAATCCCTATTAAGAAATATAAGTTTTTATATTTAATTTTTTTCCAAAACCAAATAGAGTGTTCAATGGATATGCTTGCACCATTGTGTGCTCATACACTACACTCCAAATTTGAATGTTTGTATAGTTAAATTAGTGCGGTAGTAATGATATAGTGCCTGTGCATTTAAATCAAACATTAATGCAATGACTAAAATATTTAATAACATAATATATGTATTTACTTTTAATAAAATTATAAATATGCCTAGGGAATTTAGTGCCAAGAAACACATCAGTGCATATTTATATGAGCACCATCAATTCCCATTGTTGGACATAAAAAATAGTTTTCTAAATTTTAAATTCCACAAACATCCCAATGTGTTGCAATGACATAATTGCATTGAGGGATCTAGCCAAATAGTGCACTAGGATTGGTCTTTTTAAACCGTTTCTACTATGTGCTTTACTATTAAAAATGCACTAATGCACCATATTGTTTGGCACATCGAGTGGGGTAATTTTTTTTCACCAAACGATAATTTCATTTGTAGTTTGATTTCATTCCTTGAGACCAAATAAGCACCGATTCATAATTTCATTATACAAATTCCCCATCATTAGTGCTACTAAGTCATCACATTCCTCCCTCCTTTCGATTCACTAGTGGATTTTGAATTTTAGAAAAAAATGGCCTAATTAGTATAGTTAGGTGCATTGGTAGTGTTAGACAATTTAACAAAAAAAAAAATAATTAAAAATTTTCATGTAATCATTTTTTATGTTATGTTTGTGTGTGTGTGTGAGAGAACGCACACATGTGTGCCTAATGAATGTTGTATATGATTTAGAGATAGAAACAATGATAAGAGCAAGAAAAACCACTGTACTAGGTCAAACGGTATAACTTTTTATGAGAGTGGGAGGCATGAGAGAGGGAGAGAGAGATTTGCACCCTCATCATATTATATTATATAGACTCATGTTCTCTTGAAGAATGAATGTTGTCCTCCTCTAATTGCTACATCCATCCTGGGGAGCACGATTCTATTGAGGTAGCTCATCCATTGATGTTATCATGTTAGATGAGCCTTTAGGGCTAGTCTCAAATTGTGGTACTATCCCATAGCAGGGGATATATGCTTCATTACCGGGTTGTCTAGGAGAGGTGAGGATTTTCCCCATTTCCCTAATCTCCTACTTGGAATTGTAGGAGACAGTTAGTTACATTATGTTTACAGACATGTCAGATAGGAAATTTGGTCATTCCTAAGTTCTTGATGGTTAGTTGGAATTGCAAATATTCAGTGAGAGGAGGATATGAACCTGTCATTTTTGGTCTCAACAGTGGCACATTAAACCACTGATGGATATCATATAATTAGTTCTTATCTATTATACAAATTATAATATTTGGTGAATATACCTAGATGTGTTAGGTGGTATGTTGTATTTGGTGATGGTTTCGTGTAGCTCTTGATCATTGTTGTTTTGCGTTTGATGGGAGGATGAGAACTTTCTTTTTGGTTCAGAGTTGTTTGTTTATTTTGAGAGGTCCCCAGTCACTAGGACATCATTTGACCACCTTCCTCTTAGGCCAAGAACTAATGTGCAATGCACATGTGGGGGGAAATGTTTCCAAAGAGGGCCTAGTTAAAGGTCCCATGTAGGATCACTCAAAAGGTATATATTGCATATGATTTACATTGAGGATGATCATACCTTGGATCTTCTATAATACCCATACACAAAGTTAGAAATGTGAGGATGGAATAACATCCTAATTAAATTGGTTGAGCCACTATATGTTAGATCCTTAGAGGTAATATCAATGTTAATTTTTTATTAATGTAGTTCATTTTTTCATCATATTTAATGCACATGTAATTTATTGTAACATGTTCTTTGAATTGTATAATAATTTTTTTTATTTTTAAAGTATTGTTGTCTAATATTTTGTAGATATTGGCACGTATGTTGGGGAGGTGCCTCCCCAACAGAACAAAGAGATTGAAGAGGTAGATGAGATACCTCAAATACAGATACATGGCTTGTGATACATACCAGATCATAGTTTTTTTCAGTAGTTGGCACATCAACTATGTGCAGTGATGGCTGAGACATGTTGTGCACCCTGTATGAGTGACCTAAATCATACATGACCCAAATATTGTTAGTATATGGGTGCCCTTTTGCACAAAATGTCACTATTGATGCACCATGTTGTTTATGTAAATTGACTACAAGAAATGAGTCATTTGAATCACTATCACCACCGACCTTATTCTTTTGATTCATACATCAAGTTAAGTATGGTGATCCTCCACCTCCTCCATAACCTCCTCTTCCTCCACGATTCGATCGAAAACCCTCTCCTCATGACTAAGTTGATTGAACACCATCTCTTCCACTAGTCAATCAACCACCATCTCTTCCACTAGTCAATCAACCACCATCTCCTCCACGAGATGACCTACAACTCTCTCCTCCTCCATAGGTCAACTAGATTCCCTCTCCTTCTCCATAGGCTAACTGACCACCCTCTCCTCCTCACCTATCCACTCGACCATCATCACCTCCTCTGCTATTCAAACAACCATTGTATCCTCCTCTAATATTCAAGCGACTAACTACTACACCCAATGCATTCATTGATACTATAGATGGGAGAATCGCATTTGGTTATATACCTTTTGGCTTAGATATATACTAGTTATTCTATTCGAAATTTGTATCTGGTAGAGGTATTAATGCCCCTAGATTTTGTGTCATAGGTATAGATACCTTTGGATCTAGTAACACACTAACTAACTTATAACATTTATTAATCGCATGTATATATTTAATTGTCTCAATATATCTTTTACATATATATTTAAGATTTATAATTGATTTGACATGTATGTTTGACTTATATATTGATTATGATATTATGATATTATATTATACATTTTCATATTATGTTGATGTTGATGTTGTTGAGTTAATAAAATATATTGTGTGCATGCATGCTAATGATTTTTCCATTATAAAATTAAATTTGAGATGTTATAATCAACATATTTGATATGTACCTATATTACATATATTGATTTTAATATTAGTGATGTAACATCCCTCCCACTGATTTGATTCTTTTTCAACGGTGAAAACAAATGCGAATGCATGATCTGCAACCTTCTGGCGAGAAGCACAAGGTGAGTAAAGCATTGTAAGTAATTTTGTGTTAATTTCTTAAGTTGTGAATTGCTTTGGTAAATTCAGGACTGAATGATAGGGGTATGAATCCACTAGGGAGGTGGGGGGGGATGGCTGAGAAGCCATCAGTCTGATGACGAGCGTAATCATAGTGTCGTGGCACTTGAAGAAAGTAAAATGTTTATTTGAATGTCTAAGTTGTAAGTGTCATCCTAAGTGTGACCTTTTGTTTGCAAGTAGATAGTAAACTTATTTGATCTAAGTATTTAGTTATTATTTTAAAATAATGTTCCACTTTCTAGAAGAGAATGTGAAGAAATATCTTTCAATCTTTTTAAAAAAAAACGCATCAAGTGTAAGAGAAAAGAAATAATTTTAAAGTAAGTTATCCTTACCCTTAATGTTATAGAAATAAATATTTGTATAACATTCATTATTTTTTATAATAAATAAATAAATATCAATTAAATGGTTACTATTATAACATCAACATTATTTAAAAAAAATATATTTCATAATCTTAAACAATGTTGAGCACATCCTTCTTTGTAAAAATGGATAACAACATAGTCCCAGGGGTTAGCTCAATTGGTAAGACGTGCGCACACTTTCTAGGTTCGGGGGAGGTCACGGGTTCGAGCCTTGAGTCCTCTGGGGTTAGGTCTTCCGCTATGATGGCCAGCGATTTACCACCTCTAACATCCACAAATGTGGGGAAGTATTGCTGGGTTTCCCATGGATCTTTCCATCTGAAAAAAAAAATGGAATGGATAACAAATACGTTTGAAGTGATAGTAGAATATTAAATATAATAGTGTAACTCTTTTATTTCATAAAAGAACAACCGTTTTATGAGCTAAGGAAGCAATAACGTATATATTTAAAAAGGTTGAAAAGCCACTTGGTGGTCGAGCAAGGTTTACGCTTGTGATCAGTTACCATGTAACGAAAATCTCTTAACTTGAGGGATGGCGCATCTATTAGGATGAAACCGAGCGAAAGAAAAGGGAGAGATTTTCTCAGGGAAAAACAAAAGAGGAAACCACCAATGACTCTGCGAACATATAGCCACCCTTAGAAGAAGGACATCAGCTTCTCCTTATACCTTTTTTAATGGATAAGTTTAACTTTTTTTTATGGATAAAATTAAGGGTGATCTCTATTTTTATTTTGTGTTTTATTTTTTTCATTGACTATTTTAAAGGGTTATATACATTAAAACTAAAAAAAAATACTCATCTCTTTTTAATACAAATTGTATTTACTTTAGGGTGTGTGTAAAGACTTAGGATTTTTTGAGATGCAATCTTACTTTTTGGAAATATGCTCATGATATATAAAAACATAACGTATTCACGTTGTGTAATGCTTGGTTTGGTTAATCTCGAGCTTCACATGTCATATGGCACATAGGTTAGGCTAGGAAAAATGTACACGCGTTTTATAGTTACAAAACGCGTACGCGTTATGGAGAAATAAAACACACACACGCGTTTTCGAGAAGCAAAACACGCACGTGTTTTAAAGAAGCAAAACATGCATGCATTATAGAGAACCAGAAAAAACGGTTTTACTGCATGGCTAGGGAAATGAATAAAAACAATAGTTTGCATCATCGAGACTTAGGACCTATAGTAATATTTTAACATCATTAAGAACAACATCTCAAACAACCATGCCTAACCTCCCAAGAGCATAATTTTACTGTGTTGTAATATGGACACCATTAGGAGGTTTTAAGAACTAAGTATGGGTCATAGTCCCTTGAGCATGCTTGAGGGAGGAAACTCAAGAAGTATGTCTTGAAGGTAGCTTTTAAGCCTTGAGGTCCATGAACAAGGCATCGAACATGCACAAAGGACCTTCGTATGTGATATTTTGCATCTAAGAGAGAATATGCAGTGCATTAGAATTCTCTTAGCACTAGAAACATATCCGTAGACATGGTTGAGGGAGGAAACTTAGTCCTTAGGCCCTAAAGGAATCATATAGACATATAGGGCCAAGAACAACACCTCGAACAAACACACATGATCTCTTAAGGGTATCCTCAACCTTTAAGTTGGGATATGGCCATGATTAGGATTTTTTTAGCATTAGATATGGAGGATAAGGTGTTAATCATGGTTGGTACATAACGCTTTAATTTAGGTTGTAAACTAGCTTTTAGGGCTCAAGGTCCATGAACTACACCTTGAATCACCACAAATGACCTCTCATGTTGATAGTTTTGTTTTGAATGGGGATCTAAGAACCATTAGGGGTTTCTAAGTATTGTGTATGTGTCTTGGGACCTTAGACATAATAAGGGAGGAAACCTAGGCCTTAGCCCCTAGAATATGCTTCAATCCATCTAGAGACAAGAATGATGTGTTGAACAACCTCAATAGATCCTTCCATGGTTTCATTTACCTTGAAATGGGGATACTAATTCCATTAGAACATTTTTAGCATTAAGTATAGATATTAAGCCGCTTCACATGGGTAAGGGGAAACACTTGGTCCTTAGGCCTTAAAGGAAGTTGTTAACCATTTAGGGCCAAAATTGATGCCTCCAACCACCACACATAACATTGAAAGTGAATAATTTGAATCTTAATCGGGATATGCATGCCATCATCATTTGTTGAGCACTAAGTATGCATCTCAAGGCCATAGACATGATCAAGGGAGGAAACTATGGCCTTAGGATCTAACTAAAGAATCTAGGAATCTAGGGATAGGAAGGACTTGCCTTAAAAAATCACACATGGCATCTCATAGATATATTTGGACTATGAATATGGATGTTAGTAGAATTAGGTGGTTTTGAGCAGCAGGTATGGGACCTCTGAGATGTGATTGAGGGAATATCTCTGTTCCTTAGGCCATAATGGAATATTTGAGGCACCCATGTTAATGAATAATTCCTTGGGGCACCACAAATGACCTACTCAAAGTATGCTTGGTCTCCAAGAAAATATGCAGATGCCTTTGAGAGGTTTTCAGCATTAAATATGGGTATTAAGACCTCAACATGGTCAATGGAGGAAATCCAAGACTCAATTCCTAAATAATAATTTTGGCATCTATGGATACACATGTGCCTTACTCACTATCCCTATACGCCTTACTCAATGGCCCTCCCTGTCTTTGTATTTCCATCTCTCACTATCTCTATGTGTGTGTGTGTGTCCCTCCCTCACTCCCCATCTCTCAAAACCTCTCTCCACCTTATTTATACCTACCTCACTATCCCTCCCTACATCACTCTCTCTCTATTTCTCCCCCTCTCCCCCCTCTCTTGTTGTTTCTCACACCTCCCCCCCTCTCTCTCCCACACAATCTCTGTGTGTGTGTGTGTGTCTGTGTCTGTCCCTCCCTCATTCCCCCTTTCTCATAACCTCTTTCCAACTTCACTATCCCTCCCTCCACCACTATCTCTATCACTCACGCCTCCCCCCCCCTCTCTCTCTTTATGTGTGTGTACCCCCCCCTTCTCTCTTTAGATATCTATGTGTGTGTCTCACTCCCTCACCCCCCCTCTCTCATAGTCTCTCTCCACCTTCCATATACCTCCCTCCATATCACTCTCTATATCATTCACCCCATTACCTCTTTGTCACTCACCACTCCCTCCCTCTCTACCACACAATGTGTATGTGTGTGTGTGTCCCTCCCTCACTTCCCATATCTCATAATCTCTCTCCACCTTCTCTATACCTCCCTCACTATCCTTCCCTCCATCACTCGTTCTCCATTTCTCACCCCTCCCCATCTCACCTTTGTCGCTCACCCATTCCCCTCTATCCCACATAATCTATGTGTGTGTGTCCCCCTTTCTCTCACAAACTCCCTCTGTCTCTCCCTTTCTCTCCACCTTCTATTTACCTCCCTCTATCAATATCTCCCTCCCTTCACCCTTAATTACCAGCCTTATGTGACATTCTCCCTCTCTCTCTCTTTCTCTCTCAAATTGTATCCCTCCCTCCCTATCTCTTTTCACCCTCCCTCTCCATGTTTCTCTCTTTCACAACCTCTCTCTCTCTCCATCTCTCAACCCTCCACCATTTGTCTTTGACACCATCTCTCTCTCTCTCTCTCTCTCTCTCTCTCTCTGATGTGTGAACCTGCCCCTTTCTCTCCTTGTGTCTATCCCCCCATCACCCCTCACAAACACACACCTTCTATCGCTCCCTCAATATCCCTTTCATTCACTCTATCTCCATCCCTCGCTCACCCCCCTCCTCCCTCTCTATCTTATTCTCTCTCACACTCTCTCCACATCATTCTCTCTCTCTCTCTCTCTCTCTCTCTCTCTCTCTCTCTGTTTTCAACTTATTCCTTCTTCTCAACCCACTACCTCATTATGACCCCTATTCTCTGTTTTATTGCATCTCATTCTCGTCTCTTCGATTCCCCCCTCATTCACCTCTCTCCTCCAACACATCATATTCCTCATCTAATACTCTGTATCCATCTTTCCATTCACCAATCCTCTCTCTCATCAAACCATCACCCACTTCCTCCCCCCCACCTTATCCCCCTTCGTCACTCAAGTCTCGTGTACTGCTTCTAACCCTATACGACTTCAACACCTCTTCTCCTCCTAATAATTCTCTCAATCCACACTCCCCTTCACCCTTGTAACCCATAATGTTCCCATTCCATTCATCTTTCTCCACTTGAATTTACAACATCCTCCTAAGACCTTAACACTTCCCCACCCCCTCTCAACTATTAACCATCTCCACTTGAACTTCCAACATCCTCCCAGACCCTTGACCCTTCCACACCCCTTATAAACTATTATCCATAGAATTGATATATTATAGATAGTGCTAGATTTTAAGCTCTACAAAATGTGTGCATGTTATAGAACTACATTACGCGCGCATGTTTTGTAGCTCTATAACGTGCGTGTGTTTTGTAGTTCTATAACGTGCATACATTTTCCAATTCTACAAGGGAGGGAGATGTAATTTGAATTTAAACATGCCAATTCACTTGCTCGCATCTCACCAATAGTCCTATGCGTATGGTTTGGAGTTGGATTCGGTAATACCAAACATGTGCTATGGTATATGATAAATCATAGCTAATTGGGCATTTCTTCCATTTTCTGAAGAAGTCGATGTTTACACACTCGTTACAATATGCTACACACAATCATTTTTTATGAAATCTTAAACATAAATAGCATTTTTTCTGCAGAGTCTAAATATGTAATTTTTATTAAAAAATATTATGTTTTCCTATTTTTTTCAATTTCTATTGTGTCCTAACTCCTTGACTCAAAAAACTTGTTAGTGTTTTTTCCATAACTTTTTCAATTCTTAATCGTTTACAAAAAAGTATATGGTGCACTAGAAGACACTTACCTCTACATTCTATAAAAAACTCATTTCATTATTATTTCATTAAGACCTTCAAAGGCTGCACCCACAAAAGACGTACAATTTTCGAGGAATGATCACTTAAATGATTATAAAAAAAAATAAAAATTACTAATTTTATTTTCGAAAAATAGCGTTGCACTAGTGCTATATGTTCTCTACATGCCTGTAAATTTTTGTATCTCGAAAGCATCATTTAGGCCCTCAAAGGATTCACCCACAAAAACATATACCTTATCATTTGCCTAAAAAAAAGTGGTTGTTAGAAAAAATAAAATTTGACATAGTTATAAACATTTTCAATACGTAAACTTTATATATTTGGAAATGTGATTCAATTTCATACATTTAATCTTATTTACTCAAAGTGAGATATTGTGTATAAGTATCCCAAAAACTACAATTAAATTAAGCAATGCTTGATTTTTCAATTTTCTATTACATCTAATGTGCCAAAAGTGACCCTCGTTAACTTACACTCACCCTTTGTTGTATATTATATATAGCTAAACAAATCTTTCTTCAGTTAAAAAAAATAGTTTATTTAAAAACTAACACAATTTATTTAACACACATTTTAGAAAGTGTTGGAAGATGGAGGGGCACTCTCTTATTCCTCCACCTCCCTCAACTCACGCTACAATACAATTGTTTCTCGGGGTGGTAAAACAAATACCTAGAAGAGGGAAACATGTGTCTCTCGTACGGCGACAATTGATGCGCTGCAATAATCGTTTCTTTAAAAAATTATTTATCGATAATGGAAACAATGTTGAAGATGACTGAAAGATGAATCATTTCACTTCAAAATTTAGTTATTGACAAAAATTGGGGAACGACCTGAGAACCTAGTAAAAATCTGTGCTATGTGGCTTAGAAATAAGGCATCCTAATAAATACATGGTTTAAGACAGATTAAATAGATGATTTTATCAAGCATTAAGATGAAAGTTGAGATAAATTAGAAATATTGTTTCTATCTCTTTAGAAACAAGGCATATAAGATTATATCTACGAGGAAGGCACATACAACTACTCCTTGTATGTTAATTAAATGCTAACAATTAATTATATTATAATGAAGTGGTCTACACTTAATACATGTTTAATGGAGAAAGGTCAACGCCAACACCATGAATTTTGAGAGGTAAGGAAAGTCATATAAATTTATAATGTAGTATTTTAACATATTCATATGGATAATGTAGGTGTAAATATTTTGAATTGTTAGATGGTATGTTTCATTGAAAATGAAGGTCTTGGAGCAAGGCTAAATAGTAATTTGACAATGTTTTCTTTGATAGAGATTTAGAGGAAAAATGAAATGAATAGCAACTGTGGTGTTGCATATTTGTAACTTTATTTTTACGTAGATTAATAAAAAATTAACAAATCTTGGTGGACTAGTTGGGGTGAACAACCTATGCTTCATCTCTACTAAAATAGTATTTGTGATATAAATAATGTTTTATTTTATGTGTGATCTCACTCAATAGAGTTATTTACTTAATGTATAAGTTTATGATAATGTTGAAGCAATTGTTCATGTAGTGGTTTTAATGTCGTGCATGAAAATGATACACATTTTATAGAAGTCACTAAAAAGTATTGGTTGTGTAAGTAAATAAACTATTTGATGATTCTAATGATCGAGCCATAGGATGGTTATTTAAGTAACCATTATACAAGAATGACTAACAAAGGGGGGAGAATGTAGAAAGCAATTATGTTATGAAATTTTTGAGACTATCATTTTTTGTTGTTGAATTTTTTGGTTTTGTTACAAGTGTTCATGTATGTTATGTCTTTTCATATCACATTTAATGTTGATCATGTTGTTTATAAAGTGTATTATGTATGTTAATGACTATCATCATTAATGATTTCTCTATTTCAAAATCAAGTTAGAGATACCATATAATGTTTAATTGTTGTGATTACTAAAGTTTATCTTCATAATACTAATTGATGTGATCATTATTAATTGTAAAAATAATGAATCATAAGCTTATATTCATACTCTTCATGGATGTTGATTAAATAATTTTAGTTTTCAATAGGTTAATTAATTTAGTAAAAATATATCAAATTTTAATTAAATTTTGTATTCCTCAAACTAAACATAACATTTATTTTTTCAAAATGTTTTGCAACAATAAATTTAGACTTACTAAGTTCACTATAAATACTTCCACATAGAATAAAAGATGGAATGCACTTTGCAAGATAATATTTTTTTCATTGCATACTAGTTATATACCAAAACTTAGGGATAA
Organism: Pseudotsuga menziesii; assembly: GCA_001517045.1. Taxonomy (NCBI): domain Eukaryota; kingdom Viridiplantae; phylum Streptophyta; class Pinopsida; order Pinales; family Pinaceae; genus Pseudotsuga; species Pseudotsuga menziesii. Next base: position 33,706 of record LPNX010792244.1, on the reverse strand, counting down.
AATGGAATGGGTGTTCTTTAACTATTTTTTTTTCAATCTACCTTCTAACAATCACAAAATACTAGATATATAAACACACAATACATTAAATTAGTCTTAAATAGTTTATAAAAACTTCCAAATTACATATTCTTAATTATGACTTTAAAAAAAAGCTTATTTGTTTTCTTTAATAAAAGAATTAGATGATATATTACAATATTTAGTACTGATAGTTTTTTCTTTATTTTTTAAAAAGAGTTACAAATTATACATAATGTAAATTACAACATGTTTTTTGAAATATGTCTCTAAAAATTCCAAAAACACTTAAACTTATAAGTAATTATAGTTAAAATACTTTAACATAATTATAATTGATATGATATTAAAACACATTATTAATTAAATATGAAGTATGAAGTCATAATAAACAATATTTATTATCTAACTTTGTTGGAATTATTGTAAACCTAGATCCTTAAAATGGATAAAACAAATATTATTTCCCATAAGAAGTTATAATTTTTTATATTAAACATGCAATAATATAAAAATGCATTCATTAATAAACATTTTTAAGTACTTAATTTGTCTTTTTCTGACATTACATTATGAAAATGGAAAGAGGATTTTCATCTTTATTATTTTTTATTAGAATCTTTCAAAATAATTTAATTCATTTTCAATATAATGGTTAAAAATGCTTTTAATTTTTCATTTCCAACATCATAAATTGTATAAGAAAACATAATTGACTAATTATAAATAATAATAATAAAAAGACACACTAATAATATAAATGTTCAAATAAAACATGTAGATATCACTCTCTATTGCCATCACCTTGATTATCTTCCCTGCTTGGAATTATAACATTGTTATTCCCAAAAGAATGTTTTGATATAAGGTCCTATCCTAATGCAAACCATGAATCCATATCCACCACTTACGGAAAAAACACTCAGTTGCAATGATTTGGGAAAATTATAAGGATCCTTAGTTTCATCCAAAATCCTTTTAAAATTTATACATACTATCCCATTGTCAGGATCTTCCTTTAAATTACATTCGTCAAAGGTATTCCACCATTTAAACCTAAAAATAACACATTAGAAAGATGAGAATCCTACTTGCATGATCTCTTGTATCTCTCTGATGTAACCTAACTTTCCCTTTATTATGCTTTGAACATGGTGGCTAGCACAACTATATTTGTTGAGCTTGAATTTTAGTACACATCCCAATGTGACGTCCATGATCGACATCCTCGGTGCAAAAATGATGCTCGTATGCCCACATAGATGAGAACAAGTGAGCCTATAAAAATGTGAACAAATGACACTATCATATGTCTAATAACTCAAGCATCAATAAAACCAAGTGTATGTTATAATTTAAATGAATATTATAAATTAAAAATGTACACACAAATATTATTGCATACTTGTTTCACCTAATCTATGTGTTTAGTTGATCTTCTTCACTGCATGGGCAACAACCGAATGTTCCATATTTCTCTTTGATTTGGTCTATCAAATTGTTGGAACAGATCATTGCCATGTTTTCTTTTAAATGACCAAGATAATCCATACTTCTACTGTTCAATTAACTAAATTCTTTCCTAACACACTCTCATTTCCTTCTCTTCTATTTATACAATGTGATCCACAATTACATTGTCTCCCTGTTGTAAAGAATTTATTTATTAATGACATTAATTTATGAATTTGTAAATACATTAATAAAATAAAATAAAAATAATATGAGATAAAAATATATATTATCAAGTTTAACGTAAACAATTATTTCATAAAAAATTGACAAAAGATAAGTGACACTCTTTTATCATATATCTTCTTTCATTTGTTTGGTGTATCTCTCCTTCCTTTTTTGTAATATCCCCTAAGTTAGAGTACTCATTTTCATTATTGTATTTAATTGTTGTTGGTGTTGCGGATTTAAATCAACATAAATTGTTGGGGGAAAACATTTGACACATCACCAAGACTATCATTGTTAGTTTTTTTTCAGAAGAAAAAATACCAGCCTTTGTTATTCAAAAAGAATCAAAAGACATCTTTTACATGAGTCATCTATGTGATTGATAATACTGTTTCATAACAACATTGCATCATAGAGATATGAAATACAAAACATGACTGACAAATCTAAAAATAAAAGAAACATCAAATAAAGTCTGATCATTGCAGACTTTCCTCATCATCCCTGAATGAAATCAAGTCAGAAAACTATAATCCAATGAAAATATCGAGAGTGATCGACAAATACATACTATCATGAGCAAAACAAGCTGGCAAGGATGTCTCAATGCAAATCATGAAGAAGAACATCACTGCTGAAATCATAAAGAGCTGAAAAATGTATCAGCAAAACTAAAATAGAGCAAAATGGCCTTTATAGATGACTAATCCATCCAGAAATTCAATATAATAGCCAAGACCCATATCCAAAATTATTGCCTCCTTTGAGAGACCATCTGCCAACGAGTTATGCTCACGATAAATGTGTTTGAAGATCACTTGAGGGGCAGCAAGAAGCATATTTTTGATATCTCTACTCCAGTGCATCAGATTTGGAACATCAAGTGCAGATAATCTGTTGAGCCAGGATATTATGACCAAAGAATCTCCATAGATCAATTTGATGGGTAATCCCATCAGCAAACTAACTCGAAGAGTAGCCCAAAGAGCCAGCAGTTCTGCTCTCGTGTTGGTGCTCCGACCACATCCCAAAGAAAAGCTGAAGTAATGAGATTCATTTAGGAAAATCAAGAAACCAGCACCTCCTATATTTCTGGCAGATGCTCCATCAAAGAAACCACAAGGGAAGAGCAAATTAGGCTTAGTGCCAATAACCCAAACCTTTTGAGTTTTTAAAGGAGCAGGATAGGTAATAAGGAGAAGATCAATCCTGGAGATGAGGGCATGGGAGACAGGTTGCTTATCCTAAAAAAGACACTGGTATCGAAGGAGCCAGATGCCCCAGAAAAGAAAAAGAGGCAGAAATCTGAAGGAAGCTAAACGAAGAGGTGAGTTAAACCACTGAACCACGAGGGAAGAGACAGAACAGTCCTTAGGAAAGGAAAACCCAAACTTGGCCGCGTAATGAGCAAATATACCAACGCTGAAAGGGCAGGACAGAAAGAGATGTGGGATATCCTCGTAACTCTTTTTACACAGAAAACATCTACTCGGCCCATGAAAACCCTTATGTTGCAGATGATCCCAAGTTAATATACGATCATGCGCTAAGAGCCAATTAAAACAAATAATTTTCAAGGGAATGCGAAGGGCCCGAAGGAAATTCAGAGCAAGATCTAGTTGTTCACATCCTTTTGCATAAAGAATACAATCATATCCAACTGAAGCTGTTAAAGACCCGACATAATTGTTAAAAGACCAAAGCAGAGTATCTTGCCGATCGATAAGACGAATTCTACCAAATTCCAGACCTCTTATGTAATTTTCCCATAAAGATTTCCAATCACCTATCAAATCTAGCTCCTCTGCCGTAAACCAAAAGCCAGAATCTGAGGAGGTATAATTCCAAGCATCTGCCAGGGAGCAAATTCCATAATCCTCTAAATATTCTCTCAGCATTCCTGGAAGAATGAAGGAAGAGCCCAAACCCACAATCGGGTCCGCTCCAATACGAATCGAGGAACCATCTCCTGCATGCCAAATGAGTCCTTTCCCAATACACGGAAGGGCTTCCATAAAGCCTCTCCAAATAATCGAGGCGTTCCAGTATTTAAAATGTTTTCCCCTCAGCCAGGAAGATAAAGGCCTATTTTTCAGATATTTAGTCGAGATGAGGACATTCCAAATGCCACTACTGTTTATGGCCAGCCAAAAACATTTCATTCTAAGAGAAAGACTGAAGCTGGGCAAATGTTTTATCCCCCATCCACCAAGGGAAGTCGGACGAGCCAAAAGCTGCCAGTCAGCTAGATGGAACTTTTTATATTTAGAAGTAGTGCCCCAAAGGAAAGAGAAAATAATTTTTCTGAGCTTGTCCAAGATGGTTGCAGGAATGGGAACAAGGGACAACCAGAAAATGGGAATACCTGAAAGAACAGATCTGATGAGAACCAGGCGCCCGCCTAAAGACAGAACCTTGTTTGTCCAGTGAGAAATCCTTTTCTCAAATTTATTAACCAGCCAATGCCAATCTTTAATCAGATATCCTGTTGGCTTGAGGAAATATCCAAGATAAACAAATCCTTTATTAAGATGATCAAAATTATATGGTAAAATGCCAGAAATTCTTCGAAGCAGGGCCTCATCCAGATCATTGTGAAGAAAACATGATTTATTTGAATTGATACACATGCCTGAATCCTCACAGAAAGTATCAAGAATTTCCTTAAAATCCAACCAATCATCAAATGTACCCATGCCAAATAAAATCACATCATCTACAAAAAGTAACTGAGTGAGAAAAAGCTGAGGCGAAATCTTGATACCCTTTAACTTGCCATTCCTTCTTGCTTCTGCAATCAAGAGGCTGAGGCCTTCAATGACCAAAATGAACAACAGAGGGGACAACGGACAAACCTGTCTAATACCACGAGTGGCAGGGAAGAAGGTAGAAGGGGAGCCATTGACTAGGACAGCAAAATTTTCTGAAGATATACAGCCCATATTCCAATTAACCCCAACAAGAGGAATCCCGATCTTGATGAGAATAAGATGGACAAAAGTCCAGTTTACTCTATCAAAGGCTTTCGATAAGTCCACTTTGAGGATGAGAGCAGAACTTTTACGAACTTTTATAGTATGAAGGGCCTCCTGAGCTATGGCAATGGGCTCAAGGATTTGTCGATTATTTAGGAAGCCAGACTGCTAATAAGAAATGAAGGAATCAAGGAAGGGCTTGAGTCTTAAGGCCGCAATTTTCGACATAAGTTTGTAACAGAGATTACAAAGAGAAATAGGACGAAAATCCGCAAAAGTAACTGGGAATCAAGGCTAGAAAGGTGGAATTAATAGCAAGGGCTACTCTACCTAGGACTCTGGAAGATTCTACTAGTTTAACAAGAACAGGAGATCGAGAAAGGTCAAATAGAATTCCACAGGCCATCCATCGGGGCTTGGAGCCTTATCCTTTTTAAAAGTTTTAAGTGCCTTTTCAACCTCCAAAATAGTTACCAGCCTGGTAAAAGATTCTACCTCAAACTCACTGATAAAGGAGGGGAAGAGGCGAAGAATTTTAAGTTGGGCAGCAAGATTGGCCCGATTATCATCCTCAAAGATTTTTTTGAAGTAACTAGTCCCAAGGGCTTTAATACTGAGATCATCAGATACCCAAGAACCCCTCTCATCCTTTAAACTCCATATCGCATTATGATTTTTCCGAGCCGAGGCTACAGCGTGAAAATACTTAGTGTTTGCATCACCTTTAGAGGCCCAAGTGACCCTACTTTGGAGTTTAACAGAATATAATTCATGATCCAATAATTTCTGAAGATCATTCTTGAGAGAGATCAGTTTCTCGTGCCGATCTTCCTTTAGAATAGCCGAAGGAGAGGAAGATAGAAGAGTATTTATCTCCTCCTCCAGAATAGCAGACTTGTCCATCAATCTCCGGGATTCTTCTTTAGTCCAGGATTTAACCTTCTCTTTTAGGATACGAAGTTTGTAGGCTAGTTCAAACATAGGATCCATACTATGGTCAGACGAATAAGGGGCCATTCATTTCGAACCATATTGATAAATTCCACATTATCTAACCATGACTGATTAAACTTGAAAGGATAAGCACAATTTCTCTGTTGATCCACCCACTCAAATAAGATCGGGAAGTGGTCAGATATCCCGCACCTATGAGTCCAAGTCCGATACTTAGGTAGAGTGCTACCAAGATGTTCTAATAACAGAAAACGATCCAATCTTTTCGAGATACCTTCTTCCCCCCTCCTACCATTCCTCCAGGTGGCGCCTGCACAGGAGGGAGCTACATCGACCAAGTGGTGCTCTGAGAAAAGATTGGTGAAGAAAGAACTCAAAGGGCCCAAATGAGCTCTATGCCCCCAAATTTCAAAAGCATTTAGGGTAAGGTTTAAATCCCCTGCCAGGACAAGATTTGGTAGAGATAGAAGACCTCCAATTGCCACTGAGTTCCAAAATAAATCCCTATTTAGGTAGGGACCGTAACAATTTAGTAGCGAGAGTTCTAGAGAAGAACCTCGAATCAAAGCTTTTAGCAAGATACCGGCCGAAGTATGATAAGCTTTACACTTAAGGACTTTAGGATTCCATCCAGACAGAATGTCTCCAGAAAGACCACTAGAATCTAGAGCACAAAACTCCCAACCTGGACAGAGTTTGGAAAAAGCAAATAAAGCTGGATAGGTACTAGTCATAGTCTCTTGGAGGAAAACAACATCTGGGGAGAGAACAGAGATCAGGTGACGAAGGCTTTTTTGCTTAGCTAAGCCTCCCAAGCCTCTAACATTTAGGGAGAGGAAACGCATTAAGTAACATGAAAAAGAGGGGTCGAAGCTCTAAGGACCCTTGGTGGAGGAGAGGTAGATAGGCGCTCTGCTTCTTTAATTCTGGTGGACAGAGGAGTATAAGGAGCCGGGACAGCATCAAGAGGAGGTTTCATTTTTTTCTTTCTCCTTATTGTCACATTCTCAAATCTAATGGAGTCAAGCGGTAGAACTAAGGGGGAAAGTGGAGTTTTATCAGAGAAGATACTCAAAGATTTTTGTAGAGTCAGATCAGAAAAGGATGGAGTGGACTGAGGAGACTAAGGAGACTTAGGATTAGGACCAGTAGTGACAAGAGGAGGGAAATCTTCATCAGTAAAGAGAGGAGGGGGATCAGATCGATCCGACGGATGTAAAGAGGAGGGAGGGGGTGAGTGTGAATCTGGTAAAACTGTGTTGGGAATAGGATCCCTAGGATTCACAGGCTGAAGAGGTAGGGAAGACTACAAAGAGGAGTTTAACTCCTGACGAGGAGAGACTGATAAAGGAGCAGCATTGTCAGCAGTTGAAAAATCAGTAACCAGAGGAGGAGTAGTCAAAGCCTTAAGGGGTTCGGCAGATTTATTTGTTTTTCTGCTATCCAGAACTGAATCCACTATTGCCAAATCAAGGTCTGATAAATCCCCAAACATAGACCAAGTATTTTTAAGGATGCCAATAGAAGGGTCTGGAGTGGCCAAGTCAGTACATACCTGATTTTTCCTGCCGATAGGAGAGGTGCTAGTAGGAGACGAATGAGAAGGAGGAGATTCCAAAGAGACAAAACCCTTTCGAAAAGAAGAATAGGCACGTCTCAAATGCCCAGTACTCCTACAGAAACTGCAACGGAACGGAATACCTTGATAGTCGAGACGCTGGACAAAAAGCCTTTCATTACAGAGAATCTCTATTTCTGCAGGTAATCCAAGCGAGACATCCACTTCAATTAAAATCTTTGCCATCCGCTTATCAAAAGCATTCAAGAAATCCTCCTCCAATGCCACGAAACGCCCTATAGTATTCCCCACGCCTTCTAACAAAGAACGGTTCCAGAGGGGAAATGGGAGCCCCGAGAGAAGAGTCCATAGATGCCTCTTCTTCACACGTTCTCGTGCAGGATCAAAATTCACATGCCAGTGATCCAATACCAAGGACCCTTTGCCAACTCTCCAAAGCCTGTTCAAAACCTGAGTTGCATGATCATCCTCCAGAAAGACAAAAACAATCCAACCCCGTGCCAGGAGACTAATGGCCAGGACATAAGATAAGAAGGGTTTCCAGTTCGCAGTCGCCTAGGCAACCCAATCCTTCTTGTCCATCGAAACATACTCCAAACGGCCGATTAGCGCTCTAGCACAGAGAGCTTCAACTCTGTCAAAGAAAATGTCGCGTCCAACCACATACTGCAATTTCCCATCAAGTATCTTATCAGCCTTAGTTTTCCGATGACGACGAAAACGAGCTACAGCAGAGTCAACCGAGGGGTTGGGGGACCCAACAAGAGTCTCCGACATAAGGACAACAGGGAAACCTACCAAGGATTCTCGCCAGACCGCAGGAGTCAAATGTGGCCCAAAGGGGATAAAGGACAAACCCTAAGAGAGAGGGAAGCCACAATAAAATCCCCAAAGAAAAACAAAAATCAGTCTGGAACCCCAAGTCACCTGTCACCAGTCACCACATAGTACTCTAAGAGCGCCAGACTAAGAGCCAAAGCAGCTAAGAAAGTGATAAAACGGAAGCCCTTCACACAACAGAGGAGCTAAAGTGAAACCCTAGTTAGAACACAAAGTGGTAGGGTTAAGACTAATCATATTCCTCATAACCCTCAGCTCAAAAAGAACACCGGTCCCTTTCAGGCAAGCACATGCACGACCGCAAGAGAAAGGTATAGACAAGAAAACCCCTGAAGAAGCCGGAGAAGGAACCTTCTAAAAAATGACTAATTTGACACACGGCCATAAAAGGTGGCGAAAAACCACAAAAACCAAACCAGAAAATAGTAAAAAACCATGGAAACAAGCCAGACCGACTAGTATTTACAATTCCCACTTATTTTTCACTGGTTGGTACTAGTCCTCAATCCGTGAGGATGGACTCCAGCCGTCGGCGATGGCTGGTTGAGAAATCGCCATAAGGAGGAGACGAGACAGAGAACAGAAGATAGTCAAGAAAAAAACCAGAAAAACCATGAAAATACCAAAGAACAGTTAAAAATCAGTTAAAAACTAGAAAGGAGGTCAAAGTTTCATGGCCTTTGGTAGGAGAAGGCATTGCCTCAGGACAACGCCCTCCTGAAGCACACAGGCATGGAACCCTCGACGAAACCCTTCCACTCGTGCCGCTCCATCACGACGATAATTCTATGAATATCCACCTATCATTGTTAGTTAAAGATGAGGAAAGAAAAGGAAAATTAATTCATTCTCACTCTATCACTTGTTGAGCTGAACAATAATTGATTTTTTCATTTAACTAAATTAAAAAAAACACAGTTGACTTAACCGCTTTTCATTGAGGGGAAAGGGATGGAACAAATTAAAAAGAAGAAGGGGCGCCTTCAATGGGTGTTGGAGAACAACTAAGAATTCACCAGAGAAAAAGTGAAAGCCATATATTAAAATGTGTGCAGATTGGTGTGGCCATTGCTATGAGCATGAGACGATGGTCGGGTGGTTGGGGAAGTTGTGTCAGTGTTTTCCCAAAGTTATCCGCTCAAACGTATATACAAGAATTTCTATCTCTATAATATTTTTAATCATTGTTTATCTTTCTTATGGTAATCCGCTTTAATTATTCAATGATTGGTGGGTGAATAATTATACTTTGACAATTACATAGTTGAATTTTAATGCAATGTTTGCTTATATAACTTTTTAATTAATTAATAGTTTAATCTTTTGAAACTCAATTAATTGTTTTCCCTTTTATGTAAAGGTAGAAGTCAAAATTCACATTAGGATACAAGAGTTTTATTGAACAAAATCCAAGTTGCATTAAAGTATAAGGGAATACCCTACTTATTATATCGAGATTAATCAAATGCAAATGCTAAATTAAAACAGAGGATTGTTCTCTATCTCTCATAGATATATATCATAATTATAAAAGAGGATGTTTTATTTAGACTAATAAATTAGAAAAAAATTATGTATAGAGGAAGCAAAATATGTGTTGGTTGTGAAGCATGATCTTTTGGATTCAGAGATGTTATTGTTTAGCCATGTTGTACCCCAATTTTACTGTAAATTCGTTCTAGCAGGGGGGTGCAGGGGGTTGTCCCCCCTGGCTGAAGGGTTCGGGGGAAGCGCCCCCAAGAAAGGGGATTTGGAGGCGAAACCGCTGAAAGAATTTTTTTGAGATGTTTGTTGGCCAACAGTTTATGGGCCCATGGTATTGGGTGACCCGTGGTATTTTTCCATGGTAATTTCCCTATAAAAGGAAAGCATTGTAATAAAAGTGTGTATTGTATTGTAGCATTGTGAAAAGCGATCTCTGTGATTGTGTAAGAGAGATTGTAAGAAAGTGAAGAGGAAGAGCAACGGATTAGTACTGTAGGTTGTATCCCTTCATATTTGTTGGAGGGTATAATAATAAAGGATTGGCAATTTCTGTGTGGACGCAACCCATCTTTGGTGAACCACATTATATTGGTGTATCTATTGTAATGTGTTGATATGTTTTATATCTGCATCTTGTTTATTGTTATTGCTCTGCAATCCTATTTTTCTAACAATATGAATCCGAATACTCAACATATTCATTAATCAAAACTTTTGTGGAAGCATTCAATTTTAGGAATGAGTAAACAATCATAAATTTGTATATAAGTATTTGAACACCGGTAGTTTCTAACAATGCAACTAGAAAGGGCAATTCTAGACAACAATTTCTTTTCTTTTCTTTTTCAAGAAGAAAAAGTATTGTTCCTTGATATTCAAAAGAATCAAAGATAACAATTTACATATCAAAGTCTGTAAAAAATCCACTAAGGGGCTCAACAAACTGTGGCAAAAAAATAAACAGCCAGCTCTCTACCATACAAGATTACCCAACATCCAAAATAATAGTGGGCCAGTGCACCAATCTCTACCAATCCTATCAGTCAAGTTCATAGAGAGCATACTACGAACGCCAAAGGCTAATCGAAGGAAGCACATGGAGTAGAGGAAAGTCCTCAACTAAAAAAGAGCCTAACACAGTCAAAAGCCAAGAAACAACACACCAAAAGTACCTAGAGGCACAATGGCTTAAAAATATAACAAAACTCAACCATTTTCTTGCGGAAACAATGAGTAAGCCATTTTGATACTGCAAAAGCTCTTCAAAAGAGCTGTAGGGCGCCTCCCCCAATAACCTCGCCTTCCAGAAATTTAGTGAAGGTGAGAAGACCCGACTCCAAAAGAAGTGCTTCATTAGATAAGCCATCATCACTCTTATTATGCTCTCTATAGACGTGCTGAAAGTTTATAGAGAGATGATGTTTTCACATCAGTAATACGGGTACACTAATGTTCCAAATCAAGTACCGCCAGGCATACCGTAGAATTTGCCCAGTTTATGATGACCATTAAGTCCCCATATACATGCAGTCTAGGAAGACCAATCGAGGCTACAAAAACCAACAGAGACAGGAGAGCAAACAGCTCAGCTCTTGTATTTGAGCTAGTTCCACAGACCATCTTGATATGAAAGAAATTTGTATGACTGATATGTAATGTGATTCCTGCACCCCCAATACAAGATGCAACAGATCCATCGAAGAACCCAATTGGGTAAATGATACAAGGAGTAGGACCAATAGCTCGTTGGGATTTTTTTGAGCGAGTTGCGAGATAGGAAATTATAAGATCAAGGATTATGAAGCAGACAGATCCAATATCTGATTGACGATCCTAAAAAATGTTGTAGTTACGGGACAACCAAACATTCCAGATATAGAAAAAGGGAAGATAAAGTTGATCAGTATCCTGCTCAGTGCAACAGTTTAAATTTTCCAATAATGTAATTTCATCCAACTGATTTTTAACTTAAATATTGAGTCAAGAGAGACTCTCACAACCTGAGAAAATGAACAAGTAACAAATATATGATCCATCATTTTAGTCTCCATCTTGCACAAACAACATTGATTCAGAACAATCCATCCCTTTTTTATTAGATTTTCCCAAGTACTAATGTGATTCTCTGCACATAGCCAAATAAAGCATTTAAGCTTGATAGCCATAACAAATTCTTTTCTAATGGCGATCGAGTTGCAGCGAGCAAATATAGGTATCTAAAATCAAGTAACATCCCGTTTCACTTATCATTCATTTTTAGGAAGATTAAAGCATAATACTCATGATTAAGAGGAGTTTGACCAAGAGGCTTCTTGACAATTAAATACAGAATTTAAAAGCATTATAGTCAAATTAACTAACTCGAGAGTTGGAAAAGATTCTAAATCTTATACTTAGAGGGTTGAGAAACCATGACCTCCTCGAGAGGTAAACACAAAAAGTATTCTGACAATTTGCTATTAATGCATGTTTGCAACTACAAAGGGGCTTTAAAACAACTTAGCTTACCTGGCTATAGTTATAACTCTGAACTATGGGACTAAACCCTCTTTGTTGTGCCTTGGGAAGGCGTACCCACAAAATTCCTTAGGTTTCTTTGAGATTCACCAAAATGTTCCTTTGTGCTTACAACAAAGATTCAAAATAATAATAATCAATGGAAAATGGTTGAGATAATGATCTCTGCGTAAATTACACTGAAGGAGAAAATATAGTACCTGAGATACCCAAAAACTATGGAAGTCATGGCCAAATACCAAATTGAAATCCATCTCCACACCTATAAAAAGGGGCCAGGAGTAAAACAAAATTGAAATATGTTCAAGAGGACAGTTAATCATCATAATCCACTTAATATAATATATATAAAATTTAACTCCACAAACCTCAGAAGAATTCGCTAGGAGTTCTTTTATCTTATAAAAGTGCGTGCAATTCCTCACAAAACAAGTTAAGTTGGTTGTCTCAAATACCTGTACATAACACGGGAAATTCACCTTGGTTAGCAATATCTTATCACGTTCATTCATAAATGGGGGTTTTTAATTGTGAAATAAGTCCAATATATTGTAGATATTGGGGTGCGAGGAATAGGGTTGGGGGGTTTATAGGTATTGAGGGGTATAAAAAGAGGTTTCTAGTAAAAATAAGGAATATATTGTAAAAATATGGGTTCTTTAATTGGAAATATGTATTTGAAGCACGGGGGGTTCACTAGCAATGCAATATTATGTCGCGTCCATTCATATTGGGGGTTTGAATACTCCTAAAATCCTCAAAAATATATTGCCTCGTATTAAGTCAAGGGGGTTTTTTTAGTTTGACATAGTGATATAAATATTGAGGGTTATTTTATTTGGGTGGGCCCAGAAATAACATTCAAATTGTGGGATATATATATATCCTGGTGAGTTAGCTTAAGTGGTTGATATTTGTTTATGCTAGCAGAAGGTCTCGGGTTCAAATGCCCGGGTGGATATGCAAGGGCATCACTCGATGTCCCCATCAGATTAGGCCCTGTAATCAGGGCCTATGGTTTACCTCAGATACCATCCTAAAAAATGGGGAAGTGAGGTTTCCCGAGTGATGTTCCATATATATAGAGAGAGTTCGCCCATAGAGACATGTTGAATGCCTCCATGGTTGAATGCAAACATGTCCCTGCACTACAAGAAAAATGGCATTTTAGCCTCACATAAAATTGTTGTATATTAAAATATTTAATTTAAAATAATATTTTTATAAGATTGTAATTATGTTGATAATTTTTTTTTCACAAACCCACCAGCGGGGCTGCTACATCCACAGGAAGAAATCACAGGGGGCCACCCGAAGGGGCCTGACCTCGTTTGCTCTGATTATGAAACTAACCCGATGAGGACATCAAGTGAGACCGTTATATAACAATGTATAGCCACCGAGGGATTTGACCCCGAGATATTCTACTCACAACTTATAACACTCAACCACTTGAGCTAGCCCACTGGGCTATATATATATATACAATTGTTGTATATGAAAACATTTTATACTACAATATTTAATTTCAAATAATTTTTCTATAATATTATCATTATAGTTATGAGTTTTTTTGTTAAATAGTTTTTAAATGAAAATATTAATATCATTAAGTTAATCATATTATAATATTATTGATTGAAATCTTAGTTCCAATTGAACTCTAACTTCATAAATCCATCTTAAAAAATACCAAATAATTTGATTATATCATTGGATCATATACATAAAAAAATGAGGATTTTTGTCTTAGTTTCATATAAAAAACTCTTCCCAATTAAATAAAATTACAAATATTCCAAAATAGAATATTTCTCCACCCAAGAAATATCAATAACCTCTTGGATAACCATTGTTGAATTTATATGAGTGTCATTTAATTTATTTTAAGATTTTAAATAGGAAATGAAGAGAATTTGCTCTAAGTTTCGACTAGTTTTGATCTTGTATAGATATAGAGATGAGATTCATTTGTTGTGGAAGAATCTAGGTTAACTAAACTTGGAATACCTTAAGCATATGAAGATATCTACACATAATTAACCAAATAATAAGAGTGTTATTTTACCATATTATACTATGCATGTATTAAAAATCACATACAAATTGCTTTAAAAAAAGAATAAAAAACATTTATTAAGATTATTAAAAATATTTTATGGAGTTTAATTTATTAAGCTTATAGAAAACACGATCTTTCTATGGCTATACGTGTATTTACATGATATAAAATTGGTAGATTATAAGGTTTTGGTGTGAAACATGTGCAATTCTTATATTTTCTAAGCATTGCACTGACTATTGGACTATCAATATTTTACATTCTTTGTTACATTGATCTCTTGACCGGGTTTCCTTTTGCGTGTTTTCCTTCTCCATTACTATTTTGTTGGGTCTTCCACTATCCAATGCTACAAATGAATTAGGCGTCCTTGCAATCATGTTGGGATCATTACTAACATTATACTATATTTTATTTATCATCTCGTTTGCTTATACTAATGTGCGTTACAACTTTTACAATATGATATAAAGGGGGTGTTAAAAATGGGTTGATAAAATGGATACCTACAATATCTAGTGAAACTAGGGGTTTTCTTAATTGGAAAGGTATATTGTGAGGGGGGTTCAAGAGTAAAATTTTAGGAAGTATTTTTCAATATTTAGTGAAATTAGGGGTATTCTTTAATATCCTATGAACGAACGTGCTATGTAACAAGTTCACTGAGTGAACCCCCTGTGATTGGGAGGGGGGCTCAACAAAATGGTTTTGTAAGTAATTATAAATATCTAGTGAAATTAGGGGTATTCTTTAATATACCATGAAAGAAGGCACTATGACATGGTTTCACTGAGTGAAGACCCCGTGGTACATAACAAGAGAATTAACAACAGAGCTGACGAGTTGAACATTCGATCATGTGTTTTTTGGACTATGCAAGTCAAGGGTTTCAAAGAATCCTTGGGGAAGAGTTAAACCCCTAAAAATTAGAGCCAAACCCTCATTGATAGAAACACTGTAAGAGAAAATGCTAGAAGGGATTATGCCGAGAAGATATATGTACATACAAACTTACATTTAATTCCCTGTACAGTTGTCCACATGTTGTAAAATATGAAGACAGAATACCATGAGCGTTGATTGTTGTGTTTACCTCCCATCAGTACACTGTAATTGAATGGGATGAGAGTTACAAACACTCTCCAAGTCTTATGACAATCCGTTCCAATCGTCATATAAACTAGCAATTGCACCTTGGGGTGCAATAAAAGAATGTTGTATCGTACGTGAAACAAGGGGATGGAATAGGCACATCGAAAGAAGACATATGAAAGAGAATCACAATTTGAAGTGGTGAACCATGAGAGTTGTTTCTATCTATGCAAATCTTTGTTATTCATTTAGAATCTCAAATAAACTAGAAATTTAATTGTGTGGAGGAGAATTTACTTGTGCATGTGGGTGTAGAAACTAAATCTTGGTACAAAGCATCAACTCTTGTATCCTCTTCAACTTACATGTTCATATGAGCAAAAGTACTCCAAAGATACCAATAGTTTCATACTTGGAAGCTCTCCTAACTCAAAGCTCACCCAAAAACATATAGGAATCGAAGCTTTGTACAATGCACCAAACCCCTCAATTCTCTTCAGCTTCACACATCTACCTGCTTGCAACTCCTCCAAAGAATCCAATGTTTCTATTTATGGCAGTTAATTTAAATCAGAGCACTCCAAAACATCTAACAACTGAAGCTTTGTACACAGCTTCAACCCATTGTATCATCTTCAACTTCAGACATTCACCATCCCATATAGTCTCTAAAGATTCAAATGCTTCCATACTCAACAACTCTTGGCGTAAGAGTCTCACTTAAATAAACGAGTACCACCATCTACATATAGACAAACTAAGTAGAATAAACATGCTTGAGAGGACAGACAAAGGACACTTATCGAGATCCTTAAATAGTTCATAGTGCTTGGTCCTTTTCATTTAGAGAACAATAAATAAAAGAGATGTGTTGTCTTTTTCATTTAGAGAACTATCTGAATCAAACTTAATGCAAATAACAAAAAACAATGTGGGAAGGAATAAAATCCTCTAATGAGTATAGTAAGAGTTGTACAGTGAAACCATCCTCGACCACCTATGGTCAATAGATTTGAATAAAAATCTTAATCAATTGAAAATCTACATTGGTAAACTATTCGTCACAATTGGAGATTAGTGCTATTAAAATATGAAATACGCTCGGGGCATTTTATTTGTTCAAAATTTGGCCTCAGTCAATGATACAAAACATCATATAAATGAGCAGGTAAAGAAAAATTGAGAAATAAATTGTTTTTTTAGGTTAACAAAGTTCACTCAACCTTTGGGAGTTAGGAAGGCCAAAATTAATTAGCCTATGACAGAGCAATGAGCTGTAGATTCATTGTTAGCTGTTAGATCTCAAAGTGTTGGGATCCAATAGCCAGCAATAAGAATGCAGCAACAATCATTATTCTACCACATGTTAGTTAATAGTCGCCAGTTTCCTTGACCCTATCCAACTCTATCCAAGTAGACACTCCAACTCAAGCTAATAAAGTACCAGGTCGCACCCATTAAAGTAAACGAGAACACAAATATTATGATTAGTATGGATAATGATCAACTAATAAAAAAGTTATGCCAATTTAAACATACGAAGACCATCACATTAGGATGAATAAGCTCAGAACAAAATCACATGACAACTTTATCAAAAAAGGAAAATTATGTATTTTATTCCTAAAAGAATAAAAGAATGAAAGGTAACATGTAGAGAATTACATTGTACAACATGAGTGGGCCTAATGGTTAAGAGCATGTGTTTCCTCTTAGGAGGTAACAAGTCAAATCTAGAGGGGGGTAGTGTATATACACCTATGTAGACTTAAGCAGTTAAATCACTGCACATAGGGGGGTCTCTTGTCCCACAAACAAGGGGGTCTCATACACCAAATTGGTGTCTCGCTTGGCGGTGACCTTAAAAATAGATTATTATGATTATTATTGTAAATTAAGGAAAACATATTATGAGAAATTATGTTTTCGAGTATAATATCCTTAGAATTTATGCATGCAAGATTAAGGATAAGGATAAGGATAAGCATAATTAATAGGAAGGTCTATAAAATAAGACAATCCTTTATTATGGGATTAAATGTGATATGTGATGTTTTTTTTTTTTAATATTGTAGATTATTTTCTATATATGTATTATTAAAAGTGATCATGTATTATTTTGATTAGAAATACTCCATCAAATGAGTTGTTAATTCAATTTAGAAAATAATAAATAAATAAAATTGGTGTTGATAAAAGAGATATTATACATTTGTCCTCATCTTATTAATCATCCCAAACCACTACACCTAGTATATCATTGATTTGCTTGAGGTACTATGTTGTTCCTTATGCCATAAACCCCTATTGCTTTAGGTACTATTTAGTTCCCTATGCCATAAACCCCTACACCAAGTGTATCATTGATTTGCTTGAGGTATTATGTAGTTCTCTATGCCATAAACCCCTTGGGTTTTTCCCTTTGTCAAACAAACCCCTTCAATTTTTCCATTTACCTCTCTAAGAAGAACCAACAACATGAGGCCACCCAACGTGTCACTTTATTTTCAATGATATGTGACTCCTAACACCCATTTTGTCACTTTTTTTTAGATGATATGTGACTCCACAAAGAAGATGAAACATTGCTAAATATATGCATGGGACTTAATAAATCTTAATGTGCTCCCAATATGGAAACTCATAAAATACATATTTCATTTTCATCACAACAAGAATTTTCTTGACATCAATGTTGGAAAAATTCGAATAATCGAACATAAGTTCCCCATTTGAAAAGAAAAGTTCTACAAATTCATTATCATTTTCAGTTTCATATGTCCTAAACCAGTCAGTTGACATCATTATTTTAGGTCACATAATTCTCTCTAGTTCACCATTGAAAGAAGATGTTCTTCTATAAGGGTGGTATTCTAGGAGAAATACCCTCGAGTAGTGACATACTAGTTTCATAAGATCCTTTATATAAGTTCCATGACATTTACATCCATGATACCATCTTTTTACAAGACCTATGATGTCGTTGTATACAAATCACATTTGAGTTAAAGAAGACAATTGCACCAAATTAACTATGTAAAATCATATTGGTATAAATATAAACAAATCAAAACAAATATTGCATGTATGGTGTTGACCCCGCTATCCACATATTAGTCTGAGTCAATCTTTGAAATACTAAGGAACAACTCCCTTATTCCTTCCATATGGCTAGATGCACCAATGTCTATGAACCATGCATCACTGTCCACAAGCTTTTCACTTATACCATTGGTGCAAGAAATGTGTGAAACTAAAGAAAACTCAATCTCAAATTTAGTTGCGAAGTCTTCAAATTTAGTGATACTAACCAACATAGTGCCATGTTTTATGACATGTAAAGCACTTGACTTTTCCCGTGTCTTTCTTCTCACCCTTTGAGGTATCCCCACCACTAGATATTTTCTTAGCCTTTCCCTACCCTATAAGAGCAACATACTACTCATCATCACCCTATTGTTGTCCTTAATGGTTGGATCCCATTCACATTTATTCTTGTGTGAAATCATCTCATAATATTTCCTAGTTGGTAAGATTCTCTCTAGCAACAATTCCACAGACAAAATACATCTCATGGCTAAAAAAATCTTTTCAAGGTTGTTATAGACAATTATGGATCCTCAACCTTCTCCCCAAAACCACCCAACTCAACACCGACTTGCATGATTTTAGTGAGATAGGATGCAATTGTATCAAAACTGGACATCTTCATGGTTTGAAGCTTCTCTCTTAGCACAATTTTCGTGTTTTGGTTTTTACTTTGATAAAGTCTCTCCAAGGATTCCCACATATCGTAGGAATTCATCTTATCGGTCACATGAGGTATTATGTGATCCTTCACAACATCTAAGGTCATTCTTTTGACTTTCACATTCTTCTTCTTGTACATGGCCAAAAGCACTACATCAGCATGAATAGTATAGGTTTCTTTAACAATATCCTAGATCTCACTTTCCTCTAACAACAATGCAATCTTTTCTTTCTATGGGCTGAAATTTTTGAGTCGATCCTTGATTCTCAAGCCAAGATCCATCTTCCCTATCCCTTTTGATACAACGAGCCTAAATCCTCCTTGTGAAATAAAACCTCCTACAAATCTCTTACATATCTATGTCAAATACTTAGTTTTCTCTTAGAGACAATTCTTTGATACCATGTTAAGTTTGCTTAAAACTCGGTTGCATATTTCTAGCTCCAATAAAAGTATTTCAAACTCATATTTATGCACAAAAAAAATCTATAACTGAAATTTCATGAACAAAAATACTTTGAGTTTCTTAACATTAAATTCACAACAGAAGGTAGAAAACCATTCATAGAAATTTAACACAAGATATACCCTGGAAATACAAATAGGGAAATCCAACAAAATAGCGTTTTCATGGTGTTCTTTTTCATGGGAGAAATTTGGAAATTACACAACATAAATTAATACAACAATAAAGAACTTGTACTATGCCTTTGGAACAATGATAAACTATGCTAACTTACTATATGGCTTGTATGGGTTGTCTTACTTTGTTGTAGGGCTTGTACGTCCGTCAAACTATCCTTTGTATCATCTGCAAGCTTGACTTGCCTCTTCCAGCCTTTACACATGTGGTATGGTTGGTGTGCATCATGATTCCTTGTTGTTGTACCTACTGCAATCTTTGTTGTACAGGCTACAATTATTTTCCAAAAGGATTCCCTTTCTTCCTTGCTGAGAATCGTTCTCAGGTTCTTCTCCTTTAGCCTCTTCAAGACTCTTTCTCTCTTTCTTGTTCAATGTCTCTCACAACGACCAACGTGTGTCTAATATCTCCTTGTATCTTGTCAAGGTTAACAAAAAATGACTATGTATAATGTTAATGTTCAGTGCTTATGTATTTGAAGGATTTAGCATGAGTGTTTTAAATCACTAAAGTATGCAAATTAATTTTTAAATTTAAAACTTAAGTAGCTAAATGTTTGACAAAACATTTGAAAGGGAAAGTTCATGATTTTTGTCATTTTTCTTCATTGGTTTTTTATATTCCAAGCAATAACATTGCATATACAATATTTTCAAAAAATACCATAAGCTTGTAGGATTAGGTGCCCAATAATACACTTGGCGATCAATTTTATCATATAAATGAGTAACATTTCAAAACAAAATGAAAAACGTTACCAAGAAAAAAACATCAATACTTCTTAGTAAGAAAAAAATTTGCAATATTTATTGTTTGACTTATCCTCATGGTTTTTAGGTCGTTACCTTCTACATTAGGTTGTTGCCTTGTAAGTTGACATAAGTTATTTCAAAATTTTGTTGTAAAACAGGCAATATAAATAGTTAATGCAACGATTTTATTGTTTAGTTTACAATATTTTTTCTTTCCCTTATATAGTATAATACCAACTTTTTTTCATTCACTCACATGGTTATGGTGTGGTGTGATTGCAAATCGAATAAATAGACATGCTGCTCATCGATAAATAACAAATGCCATGACTTAATTATTTCCTTACAACCTTTTACCTTTAATTGTATGGTATATGTAATGCAAATAATACCATTTAATTGTATGGTATACAATACATATAATACCATATGCCAATAAATAGTCATAATGCTCATTTATAACTTTGCATCCAAAATTGAGTGTCATTTACTTTATATTCTCATGAGAGATTAACACAATAAATGGTCACCATGCCCATTTATAACTTTGCATCCAAAATTGAGTGTTGTTTACTTTATGTTGGAGACCGATTTTAATTTTAAAGTTTATTTTAATTTTTCTTTTATCTTAATTTTAAAATAAATATAAAAAAAATTACCATTATTAATGAAAAAATCCAATTACTAGAATTGACAACTTAATAGCTACCCAAAAAATACACTTGAGTTCCAATGTACAAAATAATATCGTTTTGTCTTTATCTAAGAACATATATTCCAACTCAGTGCAAAAGATTCTATTCATCAACGCAAAGAAAGCTACTCGTAAGAACTCCAAATATAAAAATATGCAAAGGCTCAACATTGGGTTACAACACACAAACAACTACCAAATTTATAAGGTAAATGAAACGGAACCCCTAATATATTTAGGAGGGCACTCATCACCCATAGTGCAAAAATGTTGAGTAATTTTAGCTTACCCAATCAATGATGAGTTCATCTCTTAGAAAATTTGCACGGTCTATTCCTTTTTCTTCATGGTGTTGTTTCCTTTTAGCATTAATGTTACAGAAAAGCAGTTGAACCCACACGAAGAAAGTGAGTGTCCGATAAAACTTTGAAGTTAATAACTATATGAATGTTGGAGCCGCACATTGGCATTTTGCTCGATCCAGTATGTTATCCGGAAAAAGGACAAACAATATAGTTAGCATCAGTGACATTTAAAAATGGTCATGTTGCAATGAGTCTAAGTTAAAAACACCTAAACAATGTCCATATATTTTGCTCAGGATATTTAGATATTTCTTGACGAGTCTTTAAAAAAATACCGAGCTAACCTCTTTCTGGACAATATTGAAGTAACAAAGTTGCACAAATCTCCTAAAAATATAAACTTTGTCAGTATAAGGCATAAACAGATATTAAGTGTCCAGCGCTTCTCCCATGAAGTTTTAGGCACCATACACTACACGAACCAATAAATGCAAAAACCCGAATTTTGAGAATTTCTCCACCCAAATGCAAATAAGATGGAAGCGAGGATGCAAAATGAAAGAGAAGGTATAAAGGTAATGGGCATGCTTAAATGGCGACCGTCTAGAGCAATTGACTAAATTGGGGGATATTGGGAGGGGTAAATGAACCATACAAACCCATACGGGAGAAATGCACTATTGGTTTGGCTTAAGGGAATCAAAAGAAAACCCTGATTCCCTTATGAACCATCAAAAGAAAACACTATTGGACATGCTTTCTCGCCAAATTATCTACTACAACTATGTCTATAAGGGTATAATTGCTATAACAATAACGAACATGCTTTCTCGCCAAATTATATACTACAACTATGTCTATAAGGGTATAATTGCTATAGCAATAGATAGACATGATATGGCAAATACACATTTTTATTTGAGATTTTGGGTGTACTACAGCCTATACTTTTCTAGGATTGCATGAGGATGAGACAAGTGTATTGTCGAGACTCGAGATTGATTCTATGGCAGTGATTCAAAATAAACAATTATAAAAAATACTTGTACTTAATGCATGGATAACATGCAGTTCGAACGAGTGATTACAATTAAGCATGGAGAACAAGTAATGCATGCATATATAATAGCAAAGCCACTTAACTTGTGGCTTGTGAGCACCGATAGGCCATAAGTTAAGTGCCATGAACAAGTTATCTGTTACTTGTTCTCCATGCCGTTGATAGGTTTTTATATCTTAGAATGTTGGGGTGAAATACCATCTATGCTTTTCCTAGATTGTAGAAGTTAGGGACAAGCGTATTTTCCAGATTGATTCTATGGTTGTTGTTCAAAATTCGTAATAAACAATTATAAACTAGCACAACCACATAGCTTTGTGGTTGGATCACATTGATAGGGATCAAATGGTTGAAAGATAGTTATGGAATGGAAGACATATTGGAACAATTTTTTTATTCCTCATAGTCTTCTAGTTAAACGGGTTCAACTGTGAGTTATCCATGCCTACCTACATGTTATCACCGACATTCTTCATGTTATCCATTTATCAACTATCAACTATTTTTTATATTCTTTTTCTTTTTATCTCACATTCTTCTAGTTATCTGCCATGAAATGTTGGTTATATATTCATCAGCTATGAGTTATCCATGCATTGCTACTAGTTATCCATTCATCAGCTAGCCACCAATTATTTTTTATATTCATTTTTTTATAATTGTTTATTTCAAATTTTGAAACACTGTCATAGAATCAATCTCAATAGTACACTTGTCTCATCCTCATCCGTAGATGAAAAAACATAGGTTGTAATCCACCCCAAATCTCAAATAAAAACATCTATCGATGTAAAAAATAGAAAATAGCTCATGTGATAACTGCACTTCGTGGTGGTAGGAAAAAAAATAGCTCATGTGATAAATGCACTTAATGACATGATAATGTGTAGTCCGTGTAACAATGGAACTCCATCTAGTAGTTGGGAGACGAGCTAATGTGCGCAAGGTTTAGTCGAACTCCTATTAACTCACGTAATAACTACACTTAGTGGCATGGTAATGTGTAGCCTATGTGATAGTCGAACTCCATTTGGCAGCTAGTAGTCGTATTAATGTCCATAAGGTTTAGTCGAACTCCATTTGGCAGCTGGGAGTCAAGCTAATGTGCAGTTCGTGTAACAATTGAACTCCTAATAAAATCCTTAGAACTCCTAATAAACTCCTCCAAACTCCTAATGAACCCCTCCATCTGGCAGTTGGGCGTCCACGGTCCAGCTAATGTGCAGTTTGCATGACATGCCGAGAAATCTCTCAATCTGGCGTGGGCACAAAGAGTAGAGGTAAGTCAAATATATGCCTATCAACCTATTTGAACATATTAAAATTATTGATATGGTTGTTGCTAGTTTTAAAGTCATGAAATTTGAAGTCATCATAGGATGTTTTGGGTTTATGAAACGAAAAAAACTCTTGGTAGTATTGACATTGGAATATAGGAGAAGAAATATAAAAAAGCTAGATCAAGTATTATGTACTTATCTTTCTGAAAAAAATAATTAGTTTTGTTTTCAAACAAGATTTGTAATGTGTTAACGAAAGTAAATGGATGGGTGAGAAATTAGTCCCAAAGTTTGGCATACAATATACCTTTCTTGATGCAGACAAAATGGCACCGCTTTATCCGAAAGCGTAAGGATCATCTGTATATGGGTCCAGTGATCCACCTCCAAACAAGTCACCCATAGTTGATGGGCATGGATGTGAAGACTTCGAATTCTGCAAATACAGCGTGCAATTTGGTAAATAACATTCCCATAATAATAAAAGTACCCGCTAAAGATATAGTCCATAAGTGGAAAAATAAAACTGTTCTAAATTAAAGCAAACTTATTACCAGTTTAATTTAATCAACTGTCAATGTATCTTTATGCAATATGCATTAATAAGGCAATCTATCCATGGGCTTCCCTCCCATTTTTTTACTTAATTCTTGAACCCATTATACTTTTGGTGGACTTTCTTTCTTAATATTCAGTGTACTAGTATAATAAGGTTCCATGCCTTTCCCGGGGCAGTAGGACCATGTGAACCAACACCATTTCTTAAAATGGGACAGATTCATCCTTTGTACTTCTACCCCCAATCGGGGTCAAAGTGTCGACTCATCCGGTTTCACACTCACACACACTGCACTACAGGCCTAGAAAGGGCACAGCCCATAACCTAACAAACAGGCCCTCAAGTATAATGAAACAAAATAATTCCCAACGATGAGATATGGATCTCTTGCCATACAAGTAACACCGGATGCTGGAGCAATTATTTGAAAATTGAATGACAGGGTGCCACTGAATACAAATAGGGATACGGAAACTGGATGATCCTTAGAGGCCATTCTAGACTCTAGAAGCATGTTGATCAATAGAACAATGACATAGCTTGCAAAGGCAAGCGAATAGGTTAACCTGAATTCTTTCTCTACAACAATCAATTGAGTGCTTTGTAAGTTTCTTTTCCCAAATGGTCTACAGGTTTTTTTTTTTTTTTTAGCAAAGAACACTTCGTATTGATTTCAAATATTTGGATGCAATCAAAACAGACCACGGCAGTATCCATTTTACATAGCTACCATTAGATCACTGCCCAACATATGTGGAATGCATATTACCAAAAACCATAAGGTCCAGTCAATGCCATTTTCAAATGGACACAAAATGACCAAGGTGCTAAACTTTTCACGATATCTATATATATAAACAAGAAAAATAAATCGCGAGGATATATCTTTAAAATAGTATAACTCAAAATTAGATAAAACATAAAATGCACAAATTGGGCTACAAAACGCTTCCCAGCCCATTTTTAATACAGAAAACTGAACAAACTCTCCCAGTGAATGGCTACTAGATGACCTGACCTTTCTTTGTTTCCGTCCACCCTTGACTTTCTTGGGATTTCTGTCCACATCAGCTGGTGCATCCTGCATGAATAGAATCCATCTATGATTGTCTACATATTAAGGGAAGACTGTGCCAGTGTATGCCGTTTGACTAAATTATAGTGGAAGCTTCTCAAGACTGAAAATGGTTTCTAACATGTGAGAATGGTTGAACCACATACCTCAAACATAACTGTACTCCTTGTCCTTTTCCTCTTTGTTATAGTTTTCGTTCCATCAGAAGTGGCGACTTCGTATTCATGTTGAGTTACCTATAATCAAAACAAAAGCAGCAAACAAAACCAGATCTATCTGTCCTGTGTGTTAAAATAGCCTGAGCACTCCTCTCACAAACTTTCCACTTCAACAGTCACATGTTAAATGCTTTGCAAGTAATTCAATTTTTATCAAACAAAACAAGAGTAGTTAACAAAAGCACTTTAGAGGCTAATGGGTCTGGATAGGCTCACATACCTTCTTACTATGTTTTGGGAAAGTGACAAAGCTCTCTGTTTTTCCTTTTTCAGATTTTGGTTGAATGTCGTCCAGGGGCATAAGTGACTGTACAGGTGAGTTCTGACCCTAAATTAATTGCATAGAAGACTTTTCCAGGAATGCATTGAATCCTAAGTCTAACAGCACAAGTACATTATGCTCTTTGATACATTATAAGTAAAGAATAGTAAATACCTTATCTACATTTGCATGTCTAACCAGAGATACTTGCTTCTCTTGATTATAGTCTGTGGTTCCCACCTTTGTTGAAGAGCTCGAATGTTCCTGCACAGAGTGGCCACTTCACTTAGATACTATTCAAAGTTTCAAACCCCTATAACAAGCTTTACATCTCAACGTCAATGTAGCAGTGATTTAGGAGTAACTGCTCAGTGCCAAGAGTTAGTGCTTGATCGTTGTGGGAAGTAGAGTCCGAAAGGCACCTGTATCCAATTTCTATGTTTGGAGCTAAAACTTAGGTTTGATTGTGCACGGTTGACATAAGTTTGACTGTTTCCTAAGTGTGCACATTTGTGTGTAAAGATGTGTTAAAAAGATATATGAGTTGTCACATGCCAATAATTCCCTATACCTACTACAGTTTTCTTTGTCTCTCTGTTTTAGTGTCTAGAAGAACAACCAATTATGCAGGGATTTATAATTTTATTCCAAGGCTTCTTATAGAAGCTAGGTTAGGGATGCTCTAATGTTAGGTTCAGTAATGTTATTAACTTATGTTAAAACTTAAAACTACTAAAGAAGTTAAGTCTACAAACACTTGCCTTATAACCTGGCCTTCATTACAATAATCTTGGATATCGAATCAGAAACCTTCTTCAATGGGGTGCCAGTGGGAAAGACTTCTGTTAGTAATTTGTTCTAAATTTCTAAATTTCTTTGTACGTTAGCTTACATAGGACATTCTGCATAATGTTCTTGTTTATTTTAAAATTTATGGCACATGTGATTCATGATCAGGTGATTATCTACTGAGATAGGTCATACAAAGTCAGATGTCAATAGCACCATCCCACCAGCTTTCTTAATCTCATCCTCTATGTGTACAAACTAAGCTGAAGGTCAATTGTAACCACCCAGGGTTTTCATAGATCTCCTGTGTCCCTGTTCTCTAGNATCCCACCAGCTTTCTTAATCTCATCCTCTATGTGTACAAACTAAGCTGAAGGTCAATTGTAACCACCCAGGGTTTTCATAGATCTCCTGTGTCCCTGTTCTCGAGCATTCTTTCCAACTTTATTTTCCATCTCTTACGATTTTTCATTTTATCCTTAAGCATGTCTTGGGGGATTATTTGGGAATTTAGATGACATCTACAGCTGTTAATCATTCATCAATGCCTCCTATCTCTCTGTTGTACTGCGTATTTGCACATATTTTATCATTAATCTTTGTACCTATTCATCTCTCAGTCTTCAGATGCCCTTTACACCCTCTTAATATACTGCATATACTGTATTTAGCAGTCTGGCTGACCAGATTTTGTTCATTTCTCAGGAATAAGATAATTTTTTCTTTGCCCTTAATAATCCTTCTGTTCTTTTTTATCTTCAAATTTTTCATTACCCCTGGAGAAATAATTGTCAGTAAATCATCCCTTCGTCTTCATCGCATAATTAGTAATTACCAGCCTCTACCAACTAGTTGGTCTTTAACCCAGGCAATCTATAATCAGCGTGCTGCTATTTCAGTGGATCACAGGCAGACAAAACAAAAATGTCACAAATTACTGTTCATGTTTTCTTTATGTCCAATCCAAATTTTCACAAATATCCTATAATTTCTGTTTTCTATAATAGCATTCTCCATTATGTCAGTAATCTTGACTTGATCAGGAAAGCATGTGTGCACTTTCACTGATGACAGGTAGGCCATAAACCAACACAATTGGATAAGGGAGTTGTATTATAACAGTACCTCAATGGGAGAATGAAAATTCTAGTTTCCTCACATAACTTATCAATCATCTTAGGCTTTAACACTTTTGGTTCCTATTAATCGATCTCGATTGGCTCAACTTGGGCAAATCGATCTCGCTTGAAACTTCATCAAAATTGCTTGGAATTGCTACAACCGGGATAGAACGTCATTGCACTTGGCATCTACAAGATTTCTAGATATTTCTATTTGTATTTCTCTCGTTTTGATTTCCATTCCATTTGTCACACAATTAAAAACGTAATTTAGCAACTAGAAAAATTATCAGGGCTTAATACACTTAAAGTTTTGATTTTTCGGCATTTGGGTGATTGCGTCCATCCCCAAAAACGCCTAGATCTCCTATGGTGTCATCACTGGACTCCATTTTCCCACTCAGAAGTAGACACTGGCCTTTAGGCAATTCGCCCTCCTTGGTATAGTGATCAACTCTTTGAGGTTTGAATTCCTATTTTGCTTGTGCTTCTGGATACTGTTATATTTCCTATCAAGCATCTCTAATCAAGTGTTAATAAAGCCTAATAGACTCCCAATTCACCATTCTATGCGTATAACCCAAATCTACATAATAATTATAGAGTCACTGAATCTAGATATTTTGGGTTATGCTTTCATTGTTTAAATCATAATAATTCAAAACATCATTTACCTATGGCTACCCATTTCAGATAGGGTTTCATTAGCTATACACCTTACCTACTCTATAATCATAGTTTCATTTGGTGTCTTAGCTTAGGGTCTTTCCTTCAACGTTAGATCAGGGTCTCCGACTTTGTCACTTGGCTTATAAGTGGCATAAAGTGAAGAGTATCCTAACTGGCGTGACAACCAATCCACATCTTCTAAGTTCACCTCTTTAGTTGCCCATCTCCTTTACAGTCCTGAATAGGATACCTTTGTGGTGCAACTAAAAGTTGTGTGATAACAGGTCCAACTCTATATTCAATGCTATCTATGTGGTACTACTCGAAGAAGGGATGCTAGATTGGAATCAAATGGGATGCCCAACATCTTACACCAAATGAGGATGTAAAGAGACAAGTCCCAACAATGGTCACTACCTAATATGTTTCCTTCAGCTGCAGGTTTACCCACCCAACGACAGCTCTTGAGGTTATTTATAAATGCCAGAACACGTCTTCTACCCAAGCATCTTATTGATCAACAGTCTTTTAGTGATATATTCTCATCAATGATCCAAATCAAAATCTTAAAGCGAGTATCATGTGCATTTAACGTAAACTCATGGATAATAATCAAGATACATCAACACCATTAAAATGTCATCCACATGAATGAAAGATACCAACAACTTGTAATAATGTGAATATCTTAGAACCTAAGTTACCCGACACGTCCTTAAGGTCCTGTGTGTCCCGTGTTTGCGTGTCCGACACGGACACGCTGTCAAAGCGTGTCGGACATGAACTTTCCAAGTGTCCCGATTTAGAACATGTGTGTCCCACGTTGTCACCAATGTGTCCTGATTCTAGGACACGTTTTCCGCAGAAGAGACACCCGGAATTGCTTTAAATCAAAGTTTTGTAACTTGATCTACCCCTTTTTGTATTTACTATTATTTGATTTTGATGACTTAATGAGAATTATGGTTCTAACTCCTGAGTATTGAGATCTTGATCTATGACTAATACTATGAATTATCTGTGTCTCAAAATCTCATTGTGATTACTGATTTGTAAATGTGTAATACTAAGTACTAATGTTAAATGTTCATTGATTCTGATTTATATTGAATATTTGTAAAAATTTGGATCTATATGTCTATATTTTTAATATATATAATTGAATATGTATATATATATATATATATAACATGAAATCACTATATATATATATATATATATATATATAGCATGAAATCACTATAATTATGTGATAAAAAGTATGATTTGTTTAGAAAACCAAACTATCACAAGAAGTTGTTTTAAGAACTATTGCATATGTATTAGATTGAAGTTATTCATAGCATTAACAACATGAGCATCCATGAATTATTCACATAAAAGTTAAAACTTGAAGCAAACAAAGGAATTCAACAATCAACACCACCATCATGAAGGTACACAAAGGAGTAGATGTGCTTGATTAAATGCCAATCCCATGCCCTCATACATGATAGAATCCAATAGAAATGTTGCAATCTTGAAATCCTAAAAACTGTTAAGTCGATTGAATTTTGAATGGGATCTAAAATTCTACTTTTTGCATACGAAGTCCGATGAGGTTGAAACCACTTTCAAACATCTTGAAACAATTAATAGTTATGTTAAAACTTTAAGTAAAAGTTGTCATTCTCCTTATCTTTCCTTTATATCTTTCATTTATAACTTTTACTTTAAGAATTTAATATTACTGATGATTACTAAGGTCTAGGGTTAGTGTTAAGGTTTTCGTTTAACCTTTATTTATTTATTTTTAAAACTTTCATGGTCAAAATCATGGTCCCACATGCAGCATACAAACTTGTACAAAACCATTCGATTCCATACAAAACCGTTCAGTTCAGGCATTTATGGCTGGTTCAGTACAAAACTAGCCGATTCTAGTATAGAACCGGCTAGTTCAGTATGGAACTGGCCATTTCCAGTTTAGGGGCACGATTTGGAGCGGTTAGGCCAATAACTGGTCAAACTGCCCGGTTTTGACAAAATCGGTCTTGTTCAGATAACACTGATTTGTCCTCGTTCCAGGCTTTTGTCAAGTTTAGGAACAAAAAGCTCTATGTCCACCTTAAAGGACTACTAGACAAGTCTGCATCAAGTCTGTTGTAGATTATATCAATGTGTAGTCACCAACTGTGGAAACAAGGTGAACATATCCTACATCTTTTTGGCTGAAACTTATTTTCCTAGATTTTATGTGCAACAAATTGCTCCATCAAGATTCAAGAGTTGGATTTGCTAACATCATTGTTCATGCATTTTCTCTGCTGAGAGTTAAGTGAGGGTGAAGTGTTCAAAGATGTCAAAATCATTGGAAGAGTGGCAAGGAGTTATGGCGCTATACCAATATAAAATCAGTATTGACGTAAATTTGGAAAGTAGCAAAACCACATGTAGTAGTGGAGGTATGCACCTCACAATTAGAAAATCATAAGTGTTGAGCGTACTGAAAATTTAAGTTGTGGCTTCACAAGTCTAGTTAGCGGTACAAAACGATGCAAAAATAGTCACAAAAAAAGATGAGACAAAACCTATAGTAAGGCGAAAAATTTGTATGCCGATAGTTTCAAATAGAGAGAAATTGCCACAGCAAGACAGTAACAGTTCACAAAAATGAGAAATTTTGAGAGAAACGAC